>JAAAQI020128668.1:0-13998 GCA_011800005.2 Stichodactyla mertensii | reverse complement strand
TAGTGTTCGAGTTGACCGTTTTAAAGTGCTCGATACAATGGAGTAGAGCGAAACATATGTAAGGTTAGGAGAAAAAACTACAATTTCATCTCGACAAACCTGACGAGTGAGTCACACGTCTCACGAAACAGGCTTGTCGAGATGAAATTGTAGTTTTTTTCTCCTAACCTTACACACACACACACACATATATATATATACACGTTGCAGCTGTGCGCCCTAAAAATTATCTATTTTTTAACCTCCTTTTCATACATGAATTGCGCAAACCTGTACACACCCCCAAGCTTTAAGGTTAAGCCAAACAGACTTGACTTGTTGCTCACGCTAATCTTATTAGGGAAGCTAGTAAAAAATGTCGAAGATATTTCTAAAAATTATCTAGTCTTTCACCTCTTTTTCAAACATGGGATTGCGCAAACCCGCACACACGCGCGAGCTTTAAGATAAAGCCAAATAACTTGGCCTGTTGCTCACGCTACTATCTCATTTCACTGGAAAACTCGTGCGCGCTCCAGACTATGGAAATATGTTAGAAAAATGTTGGAAAAAAGTTGGAAGTTGAAATTCCAACATATCTCCATGGTCTGGAGCGCGCACGATGTTTCCAGTGTTTAAAAGAGCTAGTCGAAGATATTTCTGAAGACAAAACTAAAAAAAGAAACCTTACCTGGATTCACTTGAACGACCATGAAACTTTAGTATCAAATCGAGGTTTGAGCGAAGAAATGTATATACACATTTACTACATTTTGTTTCCTGAAACCTCGACTTAAAACCATCGTTTCGTGTTTATTCAAGCAAATTCCACAAAGCCTGTTTTTGGAGTTAGAGAGTTTTAGCACGTTTTAATAAGGTAGGGTATAGCATGTGATCGTTAAGGTAAGATGTAGCGACTTTACATCATTAATAAAAAGCTATAAATATATATAGCATTTGAAGAGTTAGATTTGAATGATATGAATGCATGTCTCTTTGTAAACGTGCATTAAACCATGCTGCCAGCGTCTCTTTATATCATAAGATACTGCGACAGAAGCGGAAAAAAAAAAAAACAAAAAAAAAACAAAAAAAAAAACGTGGGAGCAAGGGCTGAAACAAACATTGGATTACTTTTCTTTATCGGATTAGAAAATATTTCAAGGGGAACTAAGAGATACTACTATATTATTATAGACTATTTAATCAGCTTAACTACTGGGAAAGAACAAACGTTTTTTAAATTCTAAAACAACAGATAAATTCTTATCTATTCCTTTTGTTGGTTCTAAAAAGATGTTCTAACAGTGTAGGGATTGTTTAGTTTTGGGCTTACCGATATGGATCAGTAATTATCCAAACAATCCTTTCTTAATCTATCTTTCTGTGGTTGTCTCCATGCTCAGCAAAGCGGGGCAGTACAGCTTATCTTGGAAGGAATTAGCTCCAGGCGCCAGGAAAATCACCATTCGTGATACGATTTCAAGGGTCACACACAGTTAAAGGTGTTAAATGTGAAGTTTAAATTGCAGTGATTATTAGTTATTTTGTTTTCGTTTCCTTACACCGTGCCGTTTTGGCATGAGGGATATCAGACGGCGCGCAGGCAAGAGCAAGGGCAGGATAACAATATTTGGCCAAAACCAAATGGAGAAAAAAATTCCATCATTTTATAGAACCCTCTTCATACCGGCTTGGTGAAATTCTGTTTGTTTTGCAAAAAAAATCTGGCATTGACAAAACTATTTTAGTGCGAACGAAATTTATTGCCAAATTTTTGCCATAGGGCTCCAAACTTCAGATGAGATGCTGTCGAGTTGTTTTGAAGACCTACAATTTTTTGTCCAGCACGAAAATCCCGCTCCTTCCTCGGGTACCAGAGTAGGGATTACGCAATTCAACGAGGAAGGAGTCGAAAATCCTTGCTTTTTTACAAATAACTTTCGTCAAGTCATCACGAAACATTCATTGCGTTCGTTTGGAGGGATTTCTTACCAAGAAGTTATTCACCCTTTATCAAGTAATGGCTCACTAGTTCGATTCAAAATTTCAGGTTCACATGCTGTTATTACTCGAAATGTTTTGTGGTTTATTGATTTGATTGGCGTGCGTAGTTATAGAAAAAATTCGGATGTGTCAAATGCGAACGTAATGAGCAAAATAAAATGTTTGCGCAAATATTTTGCAAGGGACAAACAATTTTTGGAGCTTCAGTGCGAAGAGACACTGAATTAGGAGTTAAAATTCCTGTAATTTCAATCAATAGTTCTGGTATAATTTTCGTCGAGCCTCTTTTCTCTCTCGCCCTTCTAAGGCTAATACTTTAGGAAGTAATTTGAGTCTCATTTCTCCTTGTCACTATTCCTTTATTTCTTTTCCTATCATTTCAAGAAGCGATTTTTGGGGTCTATTTTTGTCCCATTCACAAAGCAGCAACGCCCGTCACTGTTATCGAAGCGGAAGTGTCGGAAGCAGGGTTAAACAGCAGACTGTTGGCCCTTATTCAACGATTTTAACTTTGGCAATCCTCTTTTAATGACAGCAAATATTAAGCTGCCAAATTATCTTAAAAACTCAGGTGATTGTCAGTTGTTTTTCGAAGGCCTAAGTAGCGAGACTGAACGAACTAACACGAACTCTTTACACCGAAAGTTTTTGATAACACATGATGGATTTGACCACAATAAAACTTTGGTGAAATATATGATTTCATGAATTAACTAGACTGCTATTCATCCAAGTCTGATAAATAAATTGAACGAAAAAGTGTTCCTGAGTTTATGACGCCGACTATTCTGATAAAGTTACCAAAAATGCAGTGTTTTTAAAACATATGTTGTATTTACGGAGTGTCGCAAATTGATTTTTAAGAAACTGTTATATCGGGTTCAACCTCGTTGACCCAAGGTAGGCGTGGGAGAGGAAAGGCGGACAAAAACTGGAAGATTTTCAAGTTTGCAAGACAATTACCGTTAATAAATTTCAATAACACAATAAGTGATTGCTTTTGTTAAAAAAAAAAAAAAAAACTTGTTTAAATACCTGCCATGAGAGACCACCCATTAATACACTTAGAATTATATTATTTTTCACGAAGTTATTGAGTATTTTCTTTGCTGGAAATAATTCGAAACATTTTTTTATAATAACATCTATTCCTCATGCACCGTTGTGTACTTTTTACAAGCCATAATAAAGCATTTTATTTTGGTTTCCTTTGCACAAAGGTTTTCATGTGCAGTGAAGGATAACAAGATATTTCAGTTACTGGAAAGTGCCCTGAAAATAGAAAATAATAAGAAACAAGAATGATAATTTGGTCGATTTCCACATTTTACGGCGTGCTTCTTTCCCACGGGGCAACTAGTGCCGGTAGAAAAACTATCCACACACTCTTGAAAATCTATCGCCAATCTATAAAATACAGATGATAAACTGTGGTACGTACGGGATTCGAGATTAATCACCATAACCATGATATTGTTAAATTCATGTTTTTAATAGTTAGTTATAAATCAATAATGAATGTGCAATGGTCTTTTAGATAAGTAATAAGGTTATCGAAATCTGTACATGTTATATCCTGGGATTCCCGAGGTTCTATTCGCGACTTTCCGTCAAAAATTACAAACGCCAGAACGAGAATAAATAGCCTCTGGACCCAAGGGTATGCATGTGCTGATTTCACTATCAGATGACTTTTGCGACTTAATTCAACTCTTAGATCTACTTTTATCAGTTTAGAGTGGTTTTCATAAACCCGTGAAATAAAAACTGATAGTTAAAGTGTAATAGTCAAATAGACACAAAAGAAAACAATAGAATTAGGATCTACTAATAAGTATTAGTTTAATATCTATTTCACGGGCTTATGAAAACCACTCTAGTCTTCGCTGCTTCCAGCAAACCTTTTATTTTATCTTATAAATACATCACCAAGAAATTACATTACAAAATAAAACATCTGGTAACACAATTATCTTGTAATCTGCTTGGTAGCCCAACGGGGTTCGAAGGCCAGGAATTTTCTGACTTATCTTATTAAGATAAACAAGTATACAATGACGGCGAATAAAGCATCAGACCTGGGCAACCATGATGAAAAACATATGTAGTATTGTCTAGTCCTGCCTACCAACGTGGTATGCGACCTCGCACGAACGCGTAGTAACCTAGATATCTACAGACCGACTCGAAGTATGGCTGCTGGTATTTGAATAATAATGTTTAATTTGATATTTTAAAGTAAAATGAGCCAAACCAGTCGAAAGGAGGTATTTCATAGAGTAAAGATTGAAAGTTTCAGAGCAAGATGGTGAATAGAAGCGAAGTTATTGCAATTTGAGCTGCGCGAAAAGGCCCAAACGATGCCAGTCAGTCGTGACTGTCAAATCTAATTTCATGGAATTTTGCATTCTTGTAGTCGCTGGGGATGAAAGAAAATGCACTTTTGAGTGGCGGACTTAAAGAATGCCTTTTCTATCTCAACTATAAGTTTTCTTGCTTAGGCTAACATTTACTGGGCTTACTATCTTGACCGTGTAATCTTTTTTATTATTTTTTATTTATTTTTGTATTTTTATAAATGAGTTGCACAAATCCAATTACAGACATTGAAGAAATTTGACAGATTTTCCAAATAGTAGTTGACAGTTATCTTGCAGTCCGGCTGACTCTTTATTTTAATATTAATATTTATTTTAATATTAATATTTAATCTTTATTTTAATATTAATATTTATTGGTAAGATTATTACACCGCGAAAATATGGAAATTAAAATATTCATATTTCCATATTTTCGCGGTGTAATAATCTTACCAATAATTGTTGTCTGTTAATAACATCTATATAGCGTTTGGCTCTCCTTTTTTTTTTTGAAATATTTCATGAGTTAAAACAAGAGAACTTTGAAACTGTTTCTTCCTTCTTTCTTTCTTTCTTTCTTTCTTTCTTTCTTTCTTTCGTTTCTTTCCTTCCTTCCTTCTGTCCTATTTCTTTCTTTCTTTCTTTCTTTCTCTCTTTCTTTCGTTCGTTCGTTTCTTTCCTTCCTTCCTTCTGTCCTATTTCTTTCCTTCTTTCTTTCTTTCTTTCGTTCGTTCGTTTCTTTCCTTCCATCCTTCTGTCCTATTTCTTTCCTTCTTTCTTTCTTTCTTTCATTCGTTCGTTTCTTTCCTTCCTTCCTTCTGTCCTATTTCTTTCTTTCTTTCTTTCTTTCTTTCTTTCCTTCCTTTCTTCCTTTCTTCCTTCCCTCATTCCTTCCTATTTCTTCCTTTTCTTCTTTCTTTCTTTCTTTCTTTTTTCTTTCTTCCTTCCTTCCTGTCTGGGGAAAAATAATGGGTTTTTGTTGTACGAAGAACTAGCAATTTACTGACGTCTATTGATAAGAAACCCTAACGGAACGAAGACAAGTGACCGTTATCGTCAATACACCCACTCAGTGACATACCTTAGATTTCAGCCTATAATTTTCCGAGAAAAATTAGCAAGCCATTAAGCTTCAACGTCTTGAAAACCCTTGGAAAATTTCCAGATTCGGGGAAAAGAAACACCTTTATTTTTATTTGGTGACAAAGCAAATTGGAATGACTCTGTCATATCTTTCTCCGTCTAAGGTTAACGTAGTTACTATTAGAGTTTGATTCTGGGAATTCTGTTGGCTTTGCGCGATGCTTGTAAATGCGTTTGATCCCTGGGTTTGTAACATCATAGCGCGTCCAAGAGAAAAAATGTCACAAGGTCATATACTGTCAATAGCTTACAAATAATAGTAACATCAGTACCAAGAAAAACAGACTTTAGAAATCTCTAGAAAAAGGAGAAAAAAGAGACGTCTTGTAAAATGATGGAAAAATACTTAAAATAACAGATAAAAATACAGTTGATGAAAATAAGTAAAATTAAGTTCATAAAATCGAATTTTTATGTACAAACGCACATTGTATGAAAATTAACTATTATCTAAGATTGCATAAGAATTTTCCGAGGTTAACTTCAAGTGCAAAAAGCTGATATAAAATCAAGCCTCGAGACTGGAGCGGTAACGAAATTAGATAAACTTGGATAGGAATCAAATGGAAGCTGTTAGAAAGACCAGATAACTAAGGAAGGATCATGAGGCAAATCAGGCGGCAAGTCTCAAGTTTCAAATGGGTCGAATTCTCGATATGCCACGTGTAGAAAGCACGGGAAAAAAATAAAATAAAAAAAAAATTTAAAAAAATTTCGATTTTGAGCATGCTTTAGTAAAGTATGCCAAATAACATCTTTTCGTTCAAACGCTTCCTTACTTCAAATGAAAGCATTAAAATGTTATTGGTATTTTTTGGTTGCATTTCCTACGCGCCAACGTTTACTAAGTACAGGCAAGCTTCCAAGAACCGATACAATAAGTATTTAGAGCGGCTTACAACTCTTGCAACAGCAAGCCCTCGAATAACAGAAACCCCTTTTGATAACTCTCCTAGTGGCATCATATTTGAAGTTCCTCAATTTGGGAAAAGTTTTCCGGAATAATGATCATAATAGACTAAGACTTAATAGATTAAGACATCATTCTGCCATATTAAGTTTCTGTCATTAGATCTTCAAAGTGAAGTAGCGGGGTATCAATGGTTTTCTCTTTCATGGAGTCTTTGTATCTAGACTTTAGCTACGGTTTACTGGACGCTTTATTGCCAGTCAATCAGTAACTGCTCGTTTGCTTAGTAAATCCCTTCCTTGAAACATTCGTGAATAAATAACTCAAAAAAAATGACAATCTTTCCAGCCAGTCAAAAGACAAATTACATTGAGCAAATCTGTCTGGGAAGCGAATTATTTCACAATAGGAGTATCTTGAGCCAATTACGTGCGACTGGCAAATTAAAAGTGCTTTCATCGTTCGTATGACGAAGCTTTGTTCTTAACTCTGATCTCGATGTGATAAATCTTGCACGATATTAAAAAGTTGATTCCAAGATGATGAAAATATCATGCTCATTGCACATCATGGAAGAAGCAATATTAGGATTTTAATGAAGAAATCCTCTCTAGATAGCAGGATACTGAGGTTCTGTATCTTGCAGCTAGTTATGCTTAGTGTTTACCCCTCTCTTATTCCTCTATAATTCTAAATTATTTTTTGTAATGGTCATACACACAACTCGAGGAGCACGAAGCCTGAAAATCTCGACAAACCCCTTCATTCTCAGCAGTTGTCCAAGAGGTTTATAACGTGCGCGCAACTGAAGGGCCCCCAAGTTGATATGCGACGATTTAGTGCCCGAAAGTAGTTTTATTTGACGAGACGCTTAATAAATTTAGATATGACTTACCTTCTCCCACATGGAGAAAGATCCCCAGCAAGAGAACCGAACAACGAAGGTGCATTTTTCTTCGAATTACCTCGTCTTCAGTCACACAGCCATGTTGTCAGAAGGAGTTCCAAAGTGAACTGAATTCCGGTGAAGTCAGAGACGATCTTTATCCGTTTTCCGTGTCAAGACTAATTATTAGCTCAGAAAGTATTAGGTTACTAGGTAAGGTAGTAAGGGTGACCATACAGAACTTGATATCTACAGCTTCTTTTGGCTAGGAAAAATCTACTATTGGACTCCAAAATACTTTAAAATCATCTATAATCATCGTATGTTTCATATACTTATATACCTATACTCCAAATTGGTCTATACAGTAATATCACATGGTTTATAATGGACAACTTTGTGGGCTAATTAACAACTCTGTCACTCAGGGTTTATTACTAAAAGTTACTATGTAGTGCTATAATTTGAACTGACAAAAGTCGTTTTGACAGAGAGGTCAATGAAGAGCAGGGTTATCATTTACATGTACAGCGCTTTTCATAATTCTGCGACCTATCGACTCCAGACTTCTGGGCGACGTCGGAAGTTTTGGCTTCCGTCAATCAAAGCTTCAACAGTCTGAGTTAGTAATTATTTTGATTGACGGAAGCCAAAACGCCCGGCGTCGCCCAGAAGTCTGGAGTCGGTAGGTCGCAGAATTATGAAAAGCGGTGTAATTTACAGATTTCCCCTTAAATGTATAGATGAAATTTTGGTAGAAAGATTTTAACATTTGTTTTGATAAAAACTTTCAGTAAGTTTAAATCAAATATGACAAACAAACGAAAAAAACAAACAAACAAACAAACAAACAAACAAACAAACACACGAACGCATGCCCGTCGCTAGGGGTGGTTCGTTGGTTCGAACGAACCCCCCTCCTCTTTACCCCTTTTACTCGTAAATTTCTACAAGAAAAGCTGAATGGATAAAGAATGTAATAGTGCAAAAACGAACCCCCCTTGGAGGTCGGCTAGCGACGGGCCTGCGAACGAACGAACGAACGAGCAAGCGAAGGAACTAACAAACATAAGTTCACAAAGTTCATAGATCAGACATATTTTAAGAAAATGTTAATAATAATGATTCAGATATGCTGTGTGCATTCAAACAATCTCGAGATCCATAATGCATTAAACTTTTGACCCGTTCGACATGCCCAACATCATCGGAATGAAACAATCCACTGGATTGAGCGTAAAAACTGACCTAGAAAGTAAAATAATCTCCCCTTTTTCGTAATGAAGAGTGTAGTTGGGGTGTATATGGTTAGTACCCAAGTCGATGGACGAGAAACAAACGCGCTATAGCAAAATGTTCGACCATCTCCCATTTTCAATAAGCATTATTGACCTTTTTCATAATGGCGGCAGCTCAGTACCATAATGCGTTATATTTTAATGTTTCATTAAACTTTAGTCTTCCATTCTGGGAGAACTAAGATGTTTATCCAAGTAAAACTTGTAAGTTTAAAGAAAAAATGTTTAAATCCTTAAGGACTTACAAGCATTTTAAGTTGTGAGAAAACATGAAAACCTGGTCACCAAGGCCTGATCTCTCAAATCCATACAAAGCTATCTAATTTCGATTCACAATATCTTAGTTTTGCATTTTGATACTATGCGATTCAGAGTTTCCAAAATTGCTGATTTTGAAGAGTTCTTTCAGATGGTATAAGTTATTTTAACGATGAAGATCGTTCTTTACCACCATTAGAAATCTGGTGTTATGAAGGTCTATGACCCTTGGCGACTTTACAGCAACTTTAGATTCCGTTGATATCTATCTGATGATCTCATCTCTGAAAGGGCGGACTAATAATTTCTCAGCAAAATTGTATCATATAAGTCAATGGTGATTGAAGTAAACTAAAAACAAAGTGAACAAAATGGGAACCAAGAGTTTCAGTCATAAGATTTACAGCGAATTAATTTTGCTGCAAATCTTTGAAATCTAGTGACGCACCACTATCTTCGTAGATACAATCAAGTTAATAACTAAGATTGTATTAACTATGATACAATAGCTGTTTCAAGGTTCGTTCGTGATGTTATTATCAGATGATCAAGTCGTTTGATGGCCTGACTGCATAGTTTTGAGAATCAAAAGGCCACCTAAGAGATGCCAAGTTTTTCATAAAGAATTTCTCTGACAGAACACAAAATTTTGTGTAACTTGTATTTTTTAAAAATTAACTTTTCCTAAAACTTATCATTGCTATCTTCTTATACTTTCTTCGTAAATTCTGTGTAAATTCTAATAATAATATGATTCGTAAATTCTTGACTCGAAGCACAATAGTAAAACTTCATTAAGAGGGTGGGATTAAAGTTAATGCTATTAATATATTTCGCCTCTTACATTCACTTAATTTGAAAGTCTTTATCATATCAGGAATTAAAATTACAATGCAAAATGAATCTATTTTATTTCGTGGGAAAAAAATTACAACATGATTTTGAAGTTCCTTCAAACTCAACGAGGCAAGTAAGTACCAAATCAACAACTTCCAGCTTCTGGCATCTGTTGTATTGCTAAGCGAGCCTTTCAAGTAATTATTCTTATAAAGAAATCAGGATTAAAACTCGTTTATCTACTCTCCCTTGTCCGATGAAATGCAGAGCTGGCAAAGGATAAACAGGTCTCGTGTGTTGTTTTAAATAACCAAAGAAAGAGGCAACCAGAAGGAGGATATTCGGTAGTGAAAGAAGCCCTCGCTGCTCGATGCCAAATATGGAGGTACCAGTAACTGTAAAGGTTGGCAGCACTGAAGGTCAATCTAACTTTCTATTAATCGCACCAGGTAGTTAATATTCTTAATGAAGTAATTGCAGAGCGGAATTTTTTCTTGAAACCGTTCCAGTTCACCGAGGGCATTTGAAACCGCTATTTACGATTACAACGCAAGAACACTCCCTGTGTTTTAGTTCGGTCATTGAGCGATTCAACATGATGAACATGTCCACCGAAGAGTTAAAAATAAAGTTTGAAAACGCGGTAATAAAATTTAACCACAGCCTAAAAAAGTGAGAGCCCATAGTTTCATTCCTTAAGGCAAGACTTTAGCAGGACTTGCTTCTCAGTATTGAAGGCCAAGTGGCATGCACTTGACTTTCGATTCACATTCTTTACATTTTTAAAGTGAGAGCAATATTCAAACATCCAAAACATGCCGATCTTTTTCAATAAGTGTCTTTTCGACAGCAGTCAAGTATTTTTCACATTCTACAGAAAAAAGGTTGTGGGCCATGTTTTGAGGTGGATTCAGTTTCCTGCTCAGACAGCGGTCATCATTTGGTGGGCGTTGTAGCTAAGCAACCAGGGATATGGGGGGTGGGGGGTGGGGACGGTATTTCTTGATTAGGTGAATCTTCTTAAGCGAACACCTGTTGTCAATATCATAAAGCACCACGTGACTTTCGGCTCCTAATAAATGGAGGTTTCAACTCATGTGACGTCACGGTGCCGAGAAATTTGTTTTAACCGAATAAGAAGTTTACAGTTAAATTTGTCATATGGATAATATAATAATAATAATTAGTAAAATTGTGAAGTTTCGTGAAGATTATTCAGAATCCAGAAAAGAGATGAATTTTTTTATCATTAAAATTTTTACAAAGAAATGTATATTGGCAAGCAAGTCATTTACCTGCCAACAGACATTTCTTTGTAAAATTTCGGGTTTTTGAAAAATTATGTCTTCGAGACTCTAGTTTACGTGCAATCTGCATGAAATTACGCACTGTTACTGATATCTGTATGACATATTTAACAGTAAACCCCTTTTTCAAATGGAATTCCCTTGTCATCCAATGAATTTTACTATAAAACAAATTTCTCGCAAGGTAACGTCACATGACTAAACCTCAATAAAGTGGGTGTCTGTCCCAGGGAGCAAGCGAGCATCCTTTAGAGTCCTTAGACGGTGCAGTGCCAAAGCCTGTGACAAAATTGCGTGGCTTTTGTACGGATGTCACGACAATTTCTCATAGTTCATGTGATTCCATTACCATCATGATGATGATATGATGACGGAAGCACATGATGCTGAAATCTGAATTCCAAGTATTGGATTTGGAATTCAGCTGCTGGTTCTGGATTCCAAGTACGGGATTCCGGATTCCAGAAGCCAAATTTCCATGGATTCCTGATTCATTCCTTGCATGTGTCATTTTCTCGGGTTTTATTTCTTTGTTTCTCGTCTTGAGAAGGTACATTAAAATGGATGAGTCTCAAACAAGGACTTATTCCCAAGACTGATGACGGATCGTTAAGATGGGAAAACATTGCTTTTAATATCAAACGTCAGCCATGTTTATTCCCAAGAGAATGAAAGCTTTTGTTCTTCCCCGCGTGAACTCGTTCTGAAGTGTTTGAATGCGAGGCCACGCGGGGGAAATGTATTGTTTCAACCAACATGGCCGCCACGTGATTAAAGCCCATTTATAAATACTAGAGCAAGCCATTTTAAGATCGGCCAGCTGTATTTTAGGCGTTGATAATATAGAGCAAATTTTGCATGGCTGTGAAAGGCTCGCGCCACGATCGGTGACTTGCTGCGACACCGTGAAGTTTCTAGAATTTTGTCATGCCTTGACCGTGTCACGACCGTGTTCGTGCCGCGAGCTTTGAGATTCAAAGGTCTTTTGGTTTCTAGAACTTCTAAGACTTGCTAGAAATATCATGATCTTATTAGTTTTGAATAGTTTAAAGGCTTTTAATAGCAAATGTTAGAGTCGATGGATAAATATTGTTTTGTAGGAATTAGACCAACGGCGTGATTTTTGTATCCTTGCAACTTGCCTTACAATTTTGTTGCACAAGCTGCACGAGACATTCCTAGTGTAACATACCAAAAGTATCTATCAGTTTTGTTGCCGCAAGCTTTGCAAGAGAGTGTAACAGCACCTTCGTGAGTTTAACGCATTTCAGATGAGTATCACCAACATTTTCAAAGTTTGAGACAAGCGACCTACCCATTTTGGAAAGGAGTTCCCACCTCCGGGTGAAGCGGATGCTGACAAAGACAGCGCTGATTGGAATCAATGATTTGCTGATTTGCTTTTGAAAAGGTTGATTAACAATATGAAATTCAATATTCTTATCGATCGCTTCGATGACATCTGCCTGTTCTGCGACGTATTTTAATGGAGCCCTATCGACTTCACGAGAATATTTTTAGACAAAGGTCGCGAAAATAACATGTCGACACTGATGCTGTATTTAATTGGAAGACAACTTTTCATAAACTCCTCGCCACTCAATTGCTGAAATATTGGGTCCGAAATATTCAGGGGCGCCGTGGATATTAAATAAAAGAGCTTGTTTAAACACAACAAGTTTGAGTTAAACAAACATGTTTCGTGCAGCTATTGATAAGAGATTTGTCAAAAGAACATTAACGCTCGGATGAAAAAATCTGTCAATCTTAAATGATCAAGTAAGGGCAGCTATACAGCTTGGACCGACGGAAAACCTCGTGTATTCTCACATACTTTACGTACTACGTACTCCTTTGCTGTGGGTTGTATGGCTTATTCTTACTTAATTAATAGAGACAAGGTGGATGAAAAAAGACCTGCGCTAGCAGGGTATACACTTATTTCGAAGTCAACACTCCAGGGCCGCAATGGATTTCGGTAATTTTTCTCATGTCATGTTTGCAGTGCTGGTATTTTCCAAAATATTCGGTTTAACACCTGAACTACCACTGCAGCTTGCCAGAAATATATGTCGCAAATGCATGCAACCAAAATATGCTCTAGATGAATTAATTTTGAAAAAAATTACCGAAATCCTTTGCAGCCTTGGAGTGTTTTGACTGTTGCCTTCAGCTGCGACAACGATTTTTGAAATAGGTGTATAACACGTTACGGTGCTTTTCCGTCAGAAAATTATCGGAGAATCCGGATTCCATGGAAGGTGGGTTTTTGGAATCCTAAATCCAAGACTTAGAATCTTGAATTCCGGAGTCCATTACTTGGAAGCCAGAATCCAGTCATTCCGGATTGATTTATACGCCTTACATACAAATAGCAAGAATATTTAATGGCGAAAATCCAGAAACCTATAATCTGTGATAGAGTCAGGACAACACCCAGTAATATACAAAGCCCCTAAATGACCATGCAACGTTTGGTCTTCTAATTAATCAAAACGTCGACTCTTGTAATTCGCTTTCTTTCAAAACGGACGAGTTATAAGTCGACTTATGATTCATCCGTTGAATGAAAACGACTTATAAGTGAACGTTTGATTAGAAGAAAAATGTTGCATGACCCTTTAGGGGTTCCGTAGTAATACCAGTATCAAGTATCAGTAGAAACCACTAGCATACTATCACGAATCATGCAATCTGATTGGCTAACGTGCTCAGTAACTATTGAGTAATAGATAGTGATGCAGTAAAAGCTGGCGTTCTGTGCTAAAAAACATCAAAATCAATAAACATTGGTATGAATTCGAAGGTAGTATCATGCTAGTGGGTTTCTACGAAAATTAGACTAACTCGTTCTCGTTTTCTATGAATCAAATAGTCAACGAGGCGCTTAGCTATTGACTCATAGAAAACTCGAATTCGTAGTCCAATAGACCTTATAATTCGCTTGGGCGTAATGTTTTCCCAATTCAGACCTCTTGGGAATACGATTCTTTGTTTGAGGTTTATCCATATT
>JAAAQI020128657.1:0-13999 GCA_011800005.2 Stichodactyla mertensii | reverse complement strand
ATTTGTATCTAAAATAAGTTTTAGTGTTAAATTAAGTTTTATCTTTTAGTAGTTTGCAATCAGTAAATAGCTAAATAAGACAGCACCTTTGAGCGATGACTTGCGCTGGCGAATTGTCCGGCTCAGATTTCAGATTTCAGATTTCAGATCGCCGACCGACAACGTTTTTTGAAATAGGTGTATACTATTATGCACTGCATCGATTATACTATTATGCACTGCATCGATTATACTAGTATACACTGCGTCGGTGTATAGATGAAGTACTAATGTCCTAAGATTCAGTAAATTTAAATATATCTTTTTACATGGTGTTCAACATTCATTTACAATATCCATTTCCTACTTATGTGTCTAAATTTTTGAACCAGACTATTTTAAATTCGTTGACATTTGCGTATTACATATATCTTAGCTGTTAACAGTTTAAAAATTTTCATTACCAATAGAGTGTATTACTGGCGCAATAGCAGTGCTGTCTGTGGCTTTTTGTCTTACATTATCGCTTGCATTTAATATACACTTATCCCTCATTCCTGATTATTATTAGCAGAGCCTTGAGAATTTCGACGCTGTTTGAAGGTCTTCGCTCCTTCTAGCAGGAGATATGCACTGCGAACTAAAAAAAGATACAAAACTCTTTAACTACTGGTGACTTGTTTTTAGCAAATAAAATAACCATTGAATACTCTTTACCAGGCAATGATCGTCAACTGATTCTGAACGATTGGACATGGACAATGATTTTAATGTCATTAAAGACTGTTTGCCAAAAGGGATGCGCCAGCTAAGCACCAACACGGTATACCCCATCAGTCATAACAAAACTTACTAAAAAGGATCAAGAAGACGACGACGTTGACAAATATCAGAAGCACTGTTATTGCTATTGTATCTGTCTCTTTGTGGGTGGTTGCTGATGTCATCTCGTTGTTCGGGATTTTCAGAAGCATGCCAACTGTGAGATTGATTGATGTTGCACCAACAGATATCAGCTGCAGGTAGTACTCGAAACGATCTACGATTGGCTGAGTGTAGGCAAACATGACGGCGTAAAGCTCAGTGGAAATTGATGAAATGCACAGGAATGTGCGGCTACTCTGGTCTAAGAGAACAAGAAAAGAGGCGAGAACGAATTTCCGTACCATCTCAAAGGCTTCCCAATACCAGTACTCGTCGGAGTAGTTCTCGTAGAGGAAGCTCAACCCTTTCTTTAGCCAAGCGTATTTTTCTTGTGAATACTTGTTTTCATTTCTGCAATATCTTTTCAGGAGAGCTACTGTGATGATTGGAAGTAGAATAGGGTATGGTACCAAAAGGTACACCAAATAGACAAACTTCTTGTATATTGGGGTGAAGCATTCTGTAGAGTAATCTCCTCGGAGATACAACTTGCACTCTTTTGGAAATCTGTCACCATGAGAAACGCAGATTTCTTCACAAGTTTGAGGTAGCATGTTGAGGATGCTGGATGAGAAGGCTGGATACGTCATAAAGATCACAAGGAAAACCCCCTTGCTACATCTTTCCTTCAACTTCGCTATTGAAAGTCTTTGTGCGTGTCTTTCTTCGAAAGTATGAACGCGTTTTGCTGAGATTTTGGCTTTAGCGATGTAGTAAACAATTAAGACAGAGATAGCCATGACAAAGTTTACGAGGATAAATGAAACGAGGGAAGTATAGGAATCTGCCTTGAGATGACGGGAAAGGCACTGGAATGGAACAAGCTGAAGCAAGTTAAGCTGAACCAGTTTGATGTACCTGATAAGATTAGAAAAACTATTTGGCCATTTCACGAAAGAGAAAGCGTTGAGTATCAGAGAAGTGATCTGATAAAACCCTATCACGATTTTGATCCTGGCGGCAGTCACATCGGAGATAGACCTTGAATTTTGTCCATGTTTCTTCTTGTCGTGTAAAAGGAAATACACGAGAATGGCAATCGCGAGTGCAACCAGGAAAACTTGTCCGCAAAGCCAGGGGATGGAGGGACATTTCTGGCATCCCGTCACCATGTTATAATAGCCGTCAACACAAACAGCACACAGTGGACCATCGTGACCTTGTGCACATTGGGAATCCAACCCACCAAGACAGGCTTGTGGTATTGGGCAGCGATAGGGCGTTGGCAAAGGCTTGTTAAACTGGAAGGATTCTGGATTTGATGCTTTCTCTTGCTGAAGAGCTTTCGTGAATGTGATGTAGTCGTTCTTGTCCTGATCAGCTTTCCATTTCCAGTAGAATCCTGAAGCAAGCGTCACGGATTCGTTATTACAAATATAGCCAGTCTTACAGATGGTACATTCGCCAAAACGATTTAATCGGTAAAAGCCTTCAAGGCATTTACAAGCCCTGTGCCCAGCTAGCTGCTTGGTGTTTGTTCCTTGAAAAAATAGCCAAAAAGAAGCGTTAGGTACCATGACTGTGTACCAATAGAAAACTAAAAAAAAGCAGTTTTCTTCCTTGTGGTAGTAGAATAACCATCGAGAAACACCTTCTATGATTACCGGCCATGATCACGACAACTTACCCACAGGACATGCGCCGCAATCACTTTCAGATTTTCCTGGTGCCTTATCCAGGGTAACATACATTCCTCGGGGGCATGTCTTGTAATAGTCTGTTGGCGACTTTGAAATGTGAGCGACTTCGTCCTGGTAAAACCCACCTAGTAAAGAGATCATGACCAATACCATTTTATATAGCATCTTAGCATTCATTTCCTTTGTAAAGCGAGCGTGGGGAAAAAAGCAGACAACTAAACCATTTTTCAAAAATGAATTGTTAAGCATTATTTTACGGTCCTGCACAGAAAACAGACTCTTGCTTCCTTGGATACATTATGCTTTAGTGAAAACCTCCTTATGACATAATTACGATTCTGTGATTATCTTAATACAATTGATCGATAATAGTGTTATATATATATATATAATTACGTTGATATAATCACCTAATGGGCAGGGCTGACATGTGTTGTTTCCTCCTCTATACGTTCCAGGAGGACATGGCGTGCAAAGAGACCATGTATCTGAAAGTTTTTTGCAAGAAAAACCAAGATGCTGAAGACCATGTAAATGAATGTGTCTCTCCACTAATATCGGTTTAAGGGACAACGATGCGGAACTGAAAAAAAGAAAAGATATGGTACCTTAATGTCGTTGGGTTATTTGATCACAAATTATTATTAGATTGAGTACAGTTTTGTTCAGTGATACGCTGACTGCATTTCGCAGTGCTAGTATGTTTTGGTGAATGGGGACGCTATATGTGAGAGATCGGTCCTTAATTAGACGGGGGAGGGCTGGTGCAAATAGGGGGAGGGTCACTATTTTTCATGCAAACTCAAAGGGGAGGGTCACAAAAATCTGTACAAGCCTTTGAAGGGGATCATATTAATTGATGTAAGATATTAAGGGGGCAACAATTTTTCTGCAGTAGGAAAGGGGAGGACCTCTTAAAAAACATGCACGTCAAACGGAAAATGCACCAGATATATATGGTTACAGCTACTTGTTTACTCACACGGTGATATCTGCATTAGATCCTTTAGAAAACCAACCAGCCCACAACGTACTTATCGAAGTTCTTAGAAGGTATCTAGATATGATGTTCACAAAGAAAGTTTAAATAAAAACAGATATTTTACGTATAATTGATGTCGTTTATAAAAGTTGACCACGTGACAATACTAAAAAACCCGGTGCCTTCTTCGTGTACCAGAGTATGGATTATGCAGCTCAATAGAAACAAAAGCTTAAAACAATAAAATGAAGCTATACAAGTTACTCACAAATAGGTTAAATTGCGATTGAATGCAAAAGCATTTTCTTCGATATAATGTAGGGGATTTTTGTATATCATTCTGGGGGAAAAAAGAAAAGAGAAAAAATCTAAGGCATAATTTTTTGAAGGCATAATCGATTGAGTTCAGAAATTTTAGAAATTAATTTCTACTCACATCATTTCCAAAGCGCTCGCTCCGATAAATGTGTGTTTAGATATCGAGGTTATTCTGTTTTGTTCTAATAATCTGTAAGTAAATCATTTTTAAATCAATTTAGAATGACTGAGAATGTGATGACACAATTATAAAAGCGCGCAAGTCCAAAACATGATGTAATGTAAAACTGAAATGGCTTTCCTTTGATAATGTGAATCACCTAATCACAACGCTCAGTTAAGCCTGGTTCTCACTAGCGACGCAAGCATAAGCGCAAGCAACATACGCAGACTCAGTACTGCATTTATCCCCGAGGTGTGAGAAAAGACAAGCAGCGCTAATGAGCAGTACCCTACTGAGTCTGCGTATGTTGCTTGTGCTTATGCCTGCGTCACTAGTGAGAACCAGGCTTTACGACTACGGGTAAAGTACGGTACGTCTACGGTACAGCTTTGAATTTGCCGGATCGTTTCTCACTTACAAAATCCGCTCTGGTATAAATCCTTTAGTCAAGACTTTCTGAGAAAGATGATATGTGTATTTTTGTGTCTTGCTGTACTTGGAAGACTTTGCGAAGGAACACCAAACCAGTACCCTACAACGAACGACTACTTACAAGTGTTTTAATTGACGTGTATTCCAAAATGCCCTGTCGTCAATGCGACTTATCATGTTGTGGGTCAAACACCTTAGAAAGAAAAATATGTTCTTATGAGTGATGCGCTTTTTTTTTCCGACGCTTAATAGCACGCCATCTACATATCCTCTAGGTTTATTTTATTTTCATTCACCTACAGGAATTTTACACTTGTCATCCTTGAGAAAAGATTTACATTGATGTTTGTAAGATGATTTATGGAGAGGTCTCTAAAAAACGAAAATTTTAAAATGTGAATGTCGTCACACATATGACAAAATTCTACAGAAGTAGTATAACACTTAGGTTTTCAATGTGAAACAGTGACTGCTACAGATCTAAGGTGCTAGCCTTGTTTAGGCATTTAAGAAATGAATGTCGAGAAATTCCTATTGCTCCACAGTTCCTTTCGGTCATGCAATCGCCGTTCGCCTTTCGCCCCGTCAATCTTTTTTGAAATAGCTGTATATAGATAACTTTGAACGTTTTTCCTGGTGTGTTACCATGGTAGCACTCTAAAACGAATAGAGTACCGAAAGTAATAAGTACGAAAACACTACTGTCCATATACATACAGAAAACTTAAGTTTACTTGATCCTTTAAGCTGTCATCTTCTATGGATGATATCCTGTTGTATGAGAGCTGGCTACAAAACGCAACAACATCATTTATAATTTCTTGCAAGCATAGCTTGCGTAGCAAGAAAAACTATCAAAATCTAGAATGTTGTGCTAAGAATGCTAAATCAAATGTTCTTACTTACAGAATTGAACTGGCTATAAAACACAACAACATCATTCATATAAGTTTTTGCAAGCTTGACTTGCTTATAGTGGGGGGGAAAAGTTCCAAATCTAGAGAAAATCTGCTTACGGTGGGTCTTTAAAGCAAATGTTATTCTTATACTCACAGAATTGAGAGGCTTCGCAAGCCAGAAAATAAGGTTTTGTTGATGGACGTCAGTTTATTCCCTCTTAAACTTCTATAAAATGGAAAATCCGCGGAAACAAATTGAAGTAACGAGGAAAAACAACGATCGATATGAATTGCATGCATTATTCTGCATCATGTGGTACAGCTGGGAAGAAAACAGTTACATGTAGAGTGACTAATGTATAATACACCAATTCAAGGCGGGTTGTAAAAGGTTATAAAAAGCAACAGCTAGTGACAACACAACAACAGCAACAACAATAGCAACAATTGCAACAGCACAAACAACAACAACAACAATAATAATGACAATTATTAAACCAACGCACGCAGCCGCCGCCGCCATGCACCACCCTGCACCATCACCACCACCACCACCAACAACAACAACAAAAAACAATTAAACCACCAACACCAACACCACCAACGACAACGACAATAACAATGATTAAACCATCACTACCACCATCACCGCCAACAACAGTAACATCGATAACAACAAGAAAGTACATCTTAAATTTTATTATAAAAGTGGACTACTCACAATATTTTTAATGCTTTGAAGACCCTGAATGTCCCTGGTTCTATTGTATCAATCCGGTTGTAATCCACATGTCTACATGAAATTCAATCAATGCAATCAAAGGCGTAAACAGCGTATGAAAAGGAAACAGAGTGACGTAGACGTACATACAAGTACGGTTCTGTGGCTAGAGGATCGCATAGCGTGAGTCGAAATTAGTAAAGTACGTCTGCACGTCTTTTTTAGTGTCTGATGACAGACTGCAATTCCATTTTCAGTTTGCCAGAATAGAGCGGACTTGCGCAAATAAAATGTGGCGAAAAAGAACGAGCTTAGCGCCTTGAATTCTCTAACATCAGTGCACTGATTTAGGTCTATTGACAGTAAAGGGCAAGTTGATAGCTAAGGATGGTACTTACAAGTAGTCTAGGTTTTCCAGATAAGAAAATGTAATGTTTGTAAGTCTTTTAAGAAGGAGGAGGTTAATGTTGCTATAAAAGATAAAGGTGTTAAACAGTGTCAATCAGTTTTGGGCGTACTCGTTAAAAAATCATTCTATCTGTTTTCGAAAACCAATAGGTGGAAATGCTCTCTTACAGATATACGCAGATCTTCAAACCCCGAAAAGTTCCCGGTCTTATTTCAGATAGTCGTAACCCCATAAGATGCCTGAAAAAACAAAGTTCCAAAGTTTTTATTTAGAGATTTCCAACTGTTAATAATAATCAAAAACCACCACCACCACCACCACCACCACCACCACCACCACCATCACCAACACTAGCACCAGCGCCAACACCACCACCATCACCACCACCACCAGCTCCACCACTAGCACCAGCGCCAACACCAGCACCAGCACCAGCGCCAACACCAGCACCATTGCACCAGCACCAACACCATTGCACCACCACACCACCACCACCACCACAGGCACCACCACCATCACCATCACCACCACTAGCACCAGCGCCAACACCAGCACCAGCACCAGCGTCAACACCACCACTAGCACCAGCACCAGCACCATTGCACCACCACACCACCACCACCACCACAGGCACCACCACCATCACCATCACCACCAGCTCCACCACTAGCACCAGCGCCAACACCACTAGCACCAGCACCAGCACCAACAGCAGCACCATTGCACCAGCACCAGCACCATTGCACCACCACCACACCACCACCACCACAGGCACCAGCACCACCACTAGCACCAGCACCACCACCAACAACAACAACATCATAAACATCATTCAGGTACTGCTGAAGACCAAAGTGTTGATCAAAAATTCTGCAGGCAAAGAAGTTTATGCTGTGGTCAAACGTTTACATATTTATGAATTTGTTGCATGCTTACATGTATTTGACGTTCTCTAACGGCAGGAAGGTGTTGTGTGGTATGTCAGGTAATCCGGAAAGTATAAGGTTACTATTGAATTGAAAATAAAAGATCACCAATTAATTTATCCCTTATAAGATTGATATTATTTTACTGACATGCTTCATGTATGCAAGACTTTTCACTGCCATGAGTAATCTTTAGTTCATAACCTCATGCAATGCTGCTTCAACTCCCCTCTGAGCCACCCATTGCGTCGTAACAATCAAATTTATCAAATGAATTTCTGGCATGAAGCAACTGCGTTATTATATCGGGAGTGCATCTGATTGCAAACAAGCTGCAGCAATAGTGGACTAAGATCCGATCCATACGCCTATCCATGTACCTTGTATTCCATGTAATTCCTGTCCCTCCAAACAATCCGTAGATGCTTTGCGAACTGGACTAGTCCTCCGCTTGATTTGGGAAAGGCGAATTGCATTAGGTTCGGCACATGAGTGGAGTGGCGTATGGATCGGACCTAATAAATTACATTTGTTCGGTCTCATTTAATTAAAGCAGCTTACCATTCGGACAGCTGTGTTGCATTTCTAAAAGTACTTTCATCAATTGTTAGCAAAGGGGTTTCTGAAGCATCTCTGAATTGAAATAGAGCGAGAGATAAGGGAGTGAAAGCAAAAAAAGGAACAATAATATTACTGTGAATAAGGAATATCAAGTGGTAACATTTTTAATAAATTATAACCTTTAACATTACAAAATTCGAACGCAAAAAAGAAAAAGAAAATATTTGCATGCTTACATGTATCGTAAAGAGCTCAGCCCATTAAATACAAGCTTTTTGAAAGGGTTATCACGTAAGCGCCTAAAAATCAAAGGGACGTAACTAGTAAAGAAATTAGTAGAAGACAGATTTAGCAAAGACGGCACAACGATGCGCTCATGAAAAAGAACGCGCTCGCGCCCTGCTCTTGAGGTGGCGTAGTTTTTGCTAAATCTGTCTAATATGAAAGAACATATAGAATATCCTTTAACATATATACACTGTTTTAGTTAGGTGCTGAACACGCGAAAAAACGTTTGCGCATTGGAATACGTCCAATAATCAAAAACTGAGCATTGAAAAAAGGCGCTGAAAAGTTTTTTTATCTTTTTATCATATTTCAACAATGTACTTACAAAGATGTTAAACTACCTAGCCCTCTGAATCCATTCTCATCAATATGGGAAATTTTGTTGAACCCCAAATCGCTGGAAAGAATTCAAAAGAAAATTTAATTGCTAAATGAAAATGATTTTATGAAAAGACTCGAAACACCTTTCTTAATGCGTGTGATATCATAGTCACCATGTTGGATACCAAAGGCCTATATACACTAAAGGTGCAGAGGCAACAAAATCGTCCAACCTGTCATGTGACACTTTTGTATTGCAAGTTGCAGAGTAAATGTTGCTCGTATTACCCCTCCATGTGCAACAAGTTTTCTTTCTTGCATGAAGTAGAAGCGATCTCTACTCTTCGAAACAAAGGAAATTTGTTGCTCGCGGAGTGGTGATACGAGCAATGTTTACTCTGCAACCTGCAACGCAACAATGTTGCATGACGAGTTGCACGATTTTGCTGCCTACAGCACCTTAAGGATTTTGTTCCGCGAGCAGGCTCCAGGGTCATTTTGCTCCTTCGTGTGTACCAAAGATTTCAAAGGTCGTGGCGGGAGCAGAATTTTGCCCCCGGCTCACGCTCCGCCTGATATTAAACTGGTTAGATATCAGCAAGCATGACCACACCACGCAACCAGCTCCCGCAGCATGCTCTCTTGTGTGTGCTAGTTGTGCAAAGTACCCGGGAGCCTGCCCCTGGAGCAAAACCCTTAGTGTGTATGGACTTTAATATATGCCTTTGGCCTGTGCTAGAGCAGTCAAAAACTACACCATTATCTTGCATGCACTGATAAACTCACAGGACTTTAAGGCTTGCCATACCAAGAAACAGATCTGCTGTGATCCTGTCAATGGAGTTAGTGTGAAGATACCTGAAGTGAACACAAAATGGTTGACACAAATGAGCTTAGATTCAAGGCTATGTCTCAGAGTTTTTAAGGAAACCACGACTACCTCTTCTTTACAATACTAACTCAATATCAAAAATAGCAGCCAGTCGTCAAATAAGGGAGGCAATGTTAATTTGAGATTGCATTTGGAATTTCATCTTCACAGTGATTCGTGAAAATGTCTTGTTTTTGAAGGACAATTGATCCTTTTTATCCTTTAAGTTTTCATTTTTTTCGTAACATTATAATATGATTCTGTCATAACTTCTCTTTTAATAGCTGCAATTTATCTCACAGTTTTGTTAGACGTCGTAAGTTGTTCCTTGTCACGTTTTTAACAGCTTGTATTCTGAGATTGTTGCTCGAAAGACTTCTGTCAATAGCAGATAAAAGGAAAAAGAAAAACTCCTAGATGCGCCAAAGAAGAAATGTTTAAGATATAGCTAGGGAAACAAGTAAGAAGCTCGATGGCTTGAAATCAAACGTGCCAGCAATCCCGCCCCTTTGATATCCTACATTTTCATCTAGTTAAAACTAACTACCTCAAATTATGTCTATTTTACCTGCACTATATTGATGCGGAGGAAATGAAAAGGGTAATCTTGACGGACATATTGTAGTTAAAATGTATATAACAACTCTACACCATTAAGATAAATCTCTTTTTAAGTTCCCATGAGATGTTATTCATGAAAAATATTTTTTATTTACAGGTAGATGAGATTAGAACTGTTATCCAAGGCGCTTTCCTCAACCGTAGACAACTGATTTCTATATATGTAGCTGTGAAGAAAATATTTAGAGACTACTCAGGGTAAACACATAACTGTTTGGATCAAGTTCAGTCCTAAAGAAGGCAGCTGTAAATTTTTGATAGCATTTTTGGTAGAAAAAATTTTGGTTATGTGAAAGTTAGTTTAGTTTAAAATTTCTATTAATTTTACCCAGGTTTTTTTTTTTTTTGGTTCGGTAATATTGTTGACCCCGTTTATTAGTCATACTTACAGATACTGTAGGAAAGGTAAGCCATCGAACATTCCTGACTTAATTTCTGTAAGTCTGTTAAAGCTTAGTCTCCTAGGATATAATTAAATCGGCATCAAAACGCTTAAACGAAGTATAATGCCTAAAATCGAGTAAATAGTACCATGGTCTACGTACAGCGTTATTAGTCTGGGAAAAACCTGAAAGGAACCAGTTGCTATGGAGCTGATCTTGTTCTTTTCTACATATCTGTAGAATGAGAAAAGAATAAACACATATAACTTAGATTTTTCATATTTTCGAATCTTGACAGCCTTGAAGTGAGTAATACTTATGCAGTGACTTACAGATATTGTAAAGTTAATGGCAATCCGTAAAACGTAGTTTTGTTTATTGAGGTAATAAGGTTTTCTGAAAGATCCCTGGTACAAATGAAAATAACGTGGTAATGATAAAAAAAGATTAAAAAGGGAGGTCAAACGAAGAATGAAAAAGAACAAAAACAAGAAGAGGGAAGAGAAGAGAGAAGAGGAGGAGAAGGAGGAGGAGCAACGTCAAGATACTCACAAGGATAACAATCTATCAAACCCTTGCCACGAGTCCGGAGAGAGTCTTTCAATCTTGTTTGTTTTCAGCACTCTACAACGAGGTGGTTAAAATCGGAAATACAATCAACATTGGCAGCTGCTTATAACCACTATAGGGCAGAACCACAATCTTTAGAATAAAAACTTACTTATAATGAAATAGAGTGAGGTGAAATGAATAGTTTGGCACGCACTTCAGCTTGCGCCGTGTTCAAAGCAGGTGAATTTTGATGCCTTGATGAATACCATTTCGTAAACCAAAAATTCAAACTTATAGATCTAGATTTATTGAGAACTGTAAAGAGATGTTAATTCATGGTTGCATGACATCATAGCTGCTGTGTAGGACTTGGTTTCATGGCGGCCCTAATTCTTTTAAGGTATAAATCTCTTTATTCAAGTGCCTAGTTGTTCTAACGCTTCCTCACTCAACTGTTTTAAGCATACAACTCTCAGCTCACACATTGATTTTTACGGAGGGAGGAAAACCGGAGCCCCTGAGAAAAACCCTCGTGGCAAGGAAACGGAATAACACATCTAACAGACATGTGGACTGTCCTCTTGTATGTTCTCAAGGGAAGGGATGCACACCAGGAACATAGACTGAAACATGAAACGAAACCTCAACCAATCCTTTACTTACAGATATGTAGCGTTTCTTGGGATATTGTGCGAAATATATTTCAATCCAGCATTTTGACACTTCACGTCCAAGTTCAAATTTTGTACAATAGAACAGGAACAAATGGATGGGCAGTAGTCTTGAGAGAGGGAAATTCAGAATTATTAACCCATGATATGAGACTGTACTATCAACTGATCAATAAAGCATGTCTTAGTTGTACGTATACTGATACGTAGGGATAGATATATTTAAATGACACAGGTATTGGGAGAACGGGTGCTGGTAATGAGTGTGGTCTTCGTGCATTGACTGACATCGTTTGTAGAGATGGGTGTTTCAGTGCGTGGCTGGGAGTGGAAAGAATGCGATCTTTCAATTTTCAAAGCGCTAAAACACTGAATTCCCAGTGCCGCTAAAGTACCACGAAATATCATGCGTATCTTGACAGCTTGCATTGCTTTGAAAGAGATCAAAAACGCAGATGTTTTTTCAGTGTCTAAAACGACTTTTTTTTTTTTTAACGTCTTTAAAACTACAATGTCTCTCTAGGCTTGTTATAAATAAATACATTTACCCAAAACTTAAAGTTACCTGTTGCGAAGACGGGACATGTTTTGGCCTGCATGAAAAGAAAAAGGCAAACCGACTGGCAGCTGAAAAATCGAAGAAATTCTAGAAGCCTAGAAAATGTATAAAGTATTTTGAGTTTATATTTATGTTTATTATCATCACAAAGGTGGAAGACCGCGAAGACCGGGGATAATTATATGAAGCATGGACCACAAGGAGAGCCTTTTAGAGACGAATATCTATTAGTGAGGGTTGATGTAAAAGTAATTATAGAGTTTTTCTTTTTCTTTTCTTTTCTTTTTGTTTCTTTTCATTTTTTCTTTTCTTCCTTCCTTTGTTAGAAATCCAACGTTAAAATCGACCTATCTTGTACGGTCAGGCTACAGATAGACAGGAATAATAATCAATCCTGCAATGATGAATTCTTGATAGTTTCACAACATTTTAAAAAGTCTTTTCATGCAAAATCTTACTCTAGCTCGTTCATTTATATTCTTGTAGCTTTATCGTCCGAAATAATAGCGTTAGTTCGGCTTTCCATTGCATTTTAACCTTTGAAAAATAGTTTACTCATAATCAAATACTCGACTGATTAACCACTGAGAGTTCAAAGTAACATTTCTCATGATACCAAATTAATCTTGTAATAAAGATTGGTTTGTTTTTCATGTAAGTTGCAAACTCTACAATACGTAGCCAAGTTTTGCGTGTGTTCTTTGAATACATTATTTAGTAGATGATCACTAAAAATAACATTGAATCATTCAAGTTTTTTAAACTTATAAATGAAGCCTGTGCTCACCTGGATCTTCCCGATTTTGAATTCTCCATTTTCCAAGCCTTTTCTCGGACTATCCTTCGAAAAATCGAGAGGAACTAAAAAGTTTGTCGTATAATCCAGATGTCATTAAACCATATCGCTCACAGTCAACGCCTTCCCTATTTACCCATCGTCCAATCACAGACACAAGCACAAACGAGCCAATCAAAGCAAAGGATTTGTCTGTTTGTAAGATAACAAGGTTATTTTTCATTTGATGTATAAAGTCTCTGCACTTTTTCGCTTATTTTATTTATCTAATTGCATCAATTTTTAGATTCAATGTCATTTTTAGTGATCATCTACTAAATGTATTCAAAGAACACACGCAAAACTCCATTTTATATCTGATACTTGCTTTTCATGAAACTTTCGGCTTTACTTACCTTTTTAGCCTATTATTCATAATATTTGAGCCCACAAAAAAGCCAATCAATTTCTAAAAATTACTGTAGAAGCGCTCATATTCAATTGATATTATTCAACCTAGCTACTTTATTCTTTAGCCATCGTAACTTAATTTAGAAGTTATTTTTGAACACTATTCAAAATAACACAAGATGCAGTGCTAGTACACATGATAGGGTTTGGATTCAGAATTAAGTAAAGAGGTTTCCGTGAGGGGCTCTTCCGTTAGATTCACTCCACACACACAACCACTACATTCAATATCTACAGCACACAACACTCAACTCACGTGTTGATTTTTACGGAGAGGAAAACCGGAGAACCCGGAGGAGAACAACACATCTAACAAACTCTACTCACAGCGACCCCGGGTCGGGCCGACCCGTTGGACTCACAGTGGTGAGAGGCGAAGCAATAACAGCGCACACCACCCATGCCACCCAACGCATTGCTAGACGGTCTCATGAATCAGGTTGTACTTTCGCCGTCGGATGTTACTAAAACAAGGAATGGGGAATGGGGAATGGGGAATGGGGAATGGGGAATGGGGAATGGGGAATGGGGAA
>JAAAQI020128646.1:0-14001 GCA_011800005.2 Stichodactyla mertensii | reverse complement strand
AAAAAAAAAAAGAAAAAAAAGAAAAAAAAAAAAAAAAAAAAGAAAAAAAAAAAAAAAAAAAAAATAAAAAAAAAAAAACAACTGGGGCCCTTACAAAAAAAAAAAAAAAAAAAAAAAAAAAAAAACCGGAAACATTAATCCTATACTCATAACTCTGCCAATAAATAGGCTTTATTCTATATTTTTGACGTCTTTCCGTTCGGCATAATCAAATATGATGTAAACGATTCCGCAGGACAGCACGCTCCGTTATAACGCTTTTAACTCATTAACCATTAAACGACAATATAGAACACCCACCTGTATTCATTTTGGAATGGATATCGATTATCAAACTTAGAAAAATCAGAAACACCAATCAATCTTTGATTTTATCTTCGCCGAAACACGTAGCCGCTTTAGGAAATTAGTCTATAATTCAGTTTCTTTTAGTGGCGGATGGGAATAACATCGCTTCTTGAGTAACACAGTGTGGGCAAATCTAACGCCTAAAACTTTATCTGAAATCTAGAGTAACCTCATGGCACTAAATCTATAGTAAAATGTTCGGAAGATAGTTTTGTTTTTCATAAATAAAATGCTTCTACGGCGATGACTATTCAAAGCAGAAACAAATTGCCGTCACATTGACAGATTGAATTTTGTTTAAATTAAATTTTTTTTAAAAATAGCATCGTTTTTAACGGAAATTTAATGCTGTTTTCAAATATGAACAGAAAAATAGGGTGTCCCGAACTAGTTTCTGAGATAATCAAGCTTGAATGGATGGGTGTTTATGAGTTTTTGAAACAAAAATCTCGTTAGCCGAAGTGAGTAGGAAAAAAATTAAAGCTCAAAAGATAATAGATGTACGAAGACAATATTCGTACAGATATTAACTGGTAGATAATTCTACAACATGACATAAATATCTTTAAGATAAGAAGATGAAAATACCTGGATTTGGCATACTTCGTTCAATCATTGTCCGGAAAAAGTCCCATCAAGTCGAACATAAATTCGTATAAAACTACACTTTTTCATTAAAAAAAAAAAAAAATTGATATGACATAGATTTTTAGGAGCTTTTTCAAAGAATTATAAAAAAGTATAGGATCCCGTGCAAAATTTGAGGGTTTTGGCCTCTTGAGGTTCAAAACATGAACAGTTCTTCAATCTTTTTTAGTAAAATTTCAAAGGTTACCATGGTAACTCAGCAGTGATTATGCGCACGCACACTTGTGGGCTCGGAAACTCAATTCAGTAGTAGCCAGCCACCTTAATGAATTTTACTAACGAATCAGTTTTTCAGGTTAGTTTGCTGCACGTCCTAAGATGGTGGGATGGTGGGTTTTTGTCATTCTTATAATAATAACTATTTCAGTTATTGCTTATACCGCGATAATTTGCATATGAATATGATCAAATGCGTGTGCTCAAATGCATTCTTGTCACTTAGAAACAGCTGCAAACGAAGAATTCCAAGTAAATAATTTAGTTTAATGAATTTGCCACAAATACACAATTGGCAGACTAAACAATTACGACAAAGAATTCAAACAAAATAATTGACGATGTAGCAAGGAAATTTCGTTCAAACAGACCTTTCCCGAATTCACCCGGATGATCACGAAACAATACTTCCAAGTCGAGATTGAACTTGATTCTTTTATTTATCAAGGCCAACCTCGACTTGAAATAATTGTTTCGTGATCATCCAACCGAATTCGGGAAAGGTCTATTTTGACCGGCTAGCCCCCAAGTATAGATTACATCATTCTGTAACACATGTGGGTTGAGATTGTCTGGAAACAAGTAGACCGGACCAGAGTAGCACCTACGTACATGATCTGTAGCATTTTAGGAAAAAGATTAAATGTCTTCGAAATGATTAGTTATATTATTGATTTGATTAAAGGTACTGAGAGATAACATCTTCGCTTTTCGAGTCCATTATTCATTTATCACCTCGAAAGAGAAAGTAGAAATTTCTACAAGGATTTGTGTGCGGATTTTGAAATCTTTCTTCCGGATTCCTAAGCCGTTTTCCTGTTCAAAGACATTTTATCCTTCCAGAAATTGCCTTGCACGTGACGTCGCATAGACACTGCAGGGAAGTCAGGCGTCTTGCGCAACTGAAAATTGATATTAGTGTAATTTCCCTTTTATTCTGTATTGTATTCTGGCCTATTACAGGCGTTTTCGAATTTAAATCTGTGGCATTCAGAGCAAAGGATTCATTCCACAAGGGGTAAAATCCAGACTAGTGGATAGGTGGATGGAGGAAGGGAGGGAGGGAGGGAGGGAGGGAGGGATGAGTGGGATGGATGGATGGACGGATGGATGGATGGGATGGGATGGATGGATGGATGGATGGATGGATGGATGGATGGATGGATGGATGGATGGATGCAGATGGAAGAAAGCAGTGTGGTGTCAGAAGGTAATGTGGTAAGACGGCAATGTATCGCCAATTGTTGTATAGGTTTAATAATTTACTTCTACAATATCAAAAGGCTAAAAACATAAGGTAAGTTTCTCTACAGTAAGTGGTGCTACATTCCTTTTTTTCAAATTGCGACTAATCAAGAGCAAACGAATATAAACAGCAGTTACCAGCTTGGAGCCAACGGTACTATGATTAAGTTACTTTAATAGACATTTAGTCCAGAGTTCTGAGGCAGTAGTTGCCATGTATTAGATTTATTTAGGGCAAGTTATTCCTAATGCTTATTTTGATACCAAGAATTCTAAAACCCCATATAACATGCTCTCTTGGTCAAGTGCCAGGTATCACGAAAGAGAAGCTCTTTTGTGCAATGAGAAGTGTATCATTAACTCACTTTCCGAATGTTTCGTCACCAGTGCTTCACAGCTAGGATAGGATTCGTAAGATACTGGTCAGCGTATTCAGCGCATGCGCTTTTGGAAAACTAACGGCGACTTAATAAAGTGTTTAAAAATTGAAAGTTCGTGCAGAAGTTTATCTTTTTTCTAATTTCGTTCTAAAAATTCTAGACAAAATATTATGAAAGCGGGAGTGCCACGAAAATGGGACTCTGAAATTGACGACAAGCGTTCTATTACATTCGTAGAAGGATTTTCTAAGTTAAATTTTGTTTGTAAACATTTATTCGATATTACTGTTCAGATATCTTGCTCGTATGATTCATATAAGAGCAGAATATAAAGTTCTTTGTTCTAAATGTGCAAAGTTTTACTGGAGCTGGCTCCTTGCTTGGTAGAATGTTGAATTCCTGTCGATGTCCTTGAAGTCAACTGTATTTTTGCAGTTAAAAGGCAAACCTTGAGCTGGTTGAATCAAGAAGTTAAATACATTATCGAATGAGAATCCACTGTTTTTCATCTGCGACCCATATGCTGCCATGTGAAATCCCTCAAAATTTGAAAGAGTATCATCTTGCCGTTCATCAAATTCTTGCAAATTTCCATCTCAGAGATCAGAAAAAGTTCATGCGAAAAGTTACTGAGTTCAAGTTCAGCTGATTTAGTACGGCACTCCAAAGCATTCCCGAGTGAGAATCCTCATGATTGCCCCCGAAAAATACATAATTTTATTAAAATAGATGATAGGGTTGAATATACACTTGATGTACATGAAGATTCTGATGATGTAGAAGAACTTGGCATCTAGTGAAGGAATACAGAGCTTGCAAACTCGAATATATGTGAAATAAATGTAGGGGAACATCCAAAAGATGATGTAAACCAACATGACAGAGAAAATGGAACTAAAAGTGTTGGCATCATTCTTCGTATGTTTGTCTTCCATTTCTTTGGATTTGTAACACGTTTTGGCCATGACAGAAAAACACGTGACTAGGATTATAAATCCCGAAATGCAAAGGAAGACGACGAGGAAATAAAAGTAGTGAACAAAGGCGAAGTATTTTGGGAAGAGATCCATGATGCAAACGACGTTTAAAGCCGCTCCTAACCCGGACGCCAGCCATATTGAGAAGACAATCAGAAACTGATGACAACAGGTTGGAGGCATGTTTTGGGTCTGAGATAGAACAACTTCATTAAAGCTTTGAATCGAAATGGCAGCAAGAGAGAAAACGCTGATAAAACCCGCTAGGGAATCCATCCCTTCGTAAATAACGTAGCTAAAACTTGGCCATTTCATCATGTTGTACAAAAATGCAGGAATTGAAACAAAACCGACAAGAAAGTCGGCCATCGCCATGTTTCCGAGTAAGTGCTTTTGGCGGTAAAGAAGCGCTTTGGTTGTAAACAACGCACGAAGTGTTAAATAGTTAGGAATTAAAACCGTCAATCCCACGATACCATAAAACACTGTTACCGTCATTAGTTCCCAGGACTCCATTTGGGGATCGCGGTTGAAGAGATAGGTGGTTACCATGGGAACAGGGAAGGTTTGGTTACTCAGCGAGGAGTTGTTCATTCTGAAAAGAAAACGAAGGGAAAGTTTTTAGTTTGATAAAAGGAGCTGGGAAGATAAGGGAATATATAAGGGGAATGAATGCATGGGAAGTGGAAAGAAAAAAGGGAAATGTATGAGAATTGAAATGGGAAACTTTAACTAAAATACTAGAAAACAAATGAAACAACGTATCCAACAAAAACTACGAATGAACCGAAAAAAAAGAATTAAGAAAAGCGAAAAATGGAAAATAGAACAGAACAAGCGAAAGAAAGAAAGAAAGAAAGAAAGAACGAACGAAAGAAAGAACGAAAGAAAGAACGGAAAGAAAAAATTGCTATTAACCAAAGAACTAAAAAAAAAAAGGTTCAATAAGGTTCGTTCCTGACACGGATTATCCCCCTAGCAAGAAGCAATACAACACGAGTCACTGGCAGAGGAAAAAAAGAACGTAAAAAAGATATATATTGGTGTGGAAAAAGAAACGATAATGAAAGACAAGGTTAATAAGCAAGAAAAATGATGACTAATTTTACCAGATTTCTTCACACAAGAAGGATCATCGACTCCACAAAGCAATACAACTCATTACTATACTTTTAGACAAGAGAAAGCCAAAGGAAGGCGAGGAGACTATAAGTCGCTTAACCTTAAGGTATTTTGGTGATAATAGCAGCACATGGAGATTGAGGGGGGAGGGGAGGGGTGGTAGGAAATGTGTTATGACTGTAAATATTGCATTATGGATATTCCTTTTCCAATAGAAAAATATCAATCCTTTTAAGGTAAGTTATTAGTTTCTTCGTATGACAGACCTTTCGAATATTAAAAGATTGATGTGTAATGATCGCTCTGTTGGTCTTCTCCTCTCGTGGTTGTTATCTTACTGACAACGAAGTATATTCGTATTGTAGTTATAAACACACACAAAACATACTTAGAATTATATATTCTACTTGCGAAAGATTGATTAAAAATATCTTACAGTATTTCAAGCATAATTGCCTTCAAAGTGTGTTTCATTATGTTTCATTCGTTGTTTGTACAGAAAAATATTTTTTCACTTATTTTTGCAACACCTGCTTTCGCTATCTTGCAGAGAAACATCAACGAATATTCGATGATATTCTCTAGCTAGCTTGGTTTTCGAAATTAAACCGATTTGTAAATAATGTATCAATGAAATTTTCTTTTGTTAGTTCATCACCACACTTTTTTCTCCAGAAAAAGTTCATCTTTTGAGCTTTTAAATCGTGTTCCGTGTTCGACAAATTAAGCTAAGATTATTCCTAATCCCGATAGCAATGTCTTTTCAGTTCTGCGTCAAGTTTTCGTAGCTGAATAAATTGTCATGTTTTTTTAATGCCTGAGATCTGTTTAGTTCTTATTCTGGAGTTTTCATCTTAAAAAACTAAAAATATATAATAAGAGCCGAGAGTAGATTAAATTGAAAACTGGCCGGGAACTCAGCCGTTATCTACCATGGCTGTGGGTAGTCAGTCCTGGACGTATAGAGACTAAAAATAATGCGCTCTATAGCGATTTAAGAAATAAAATTAATAATCTATGGCTTCAGAATATTCTGAATTACTCGTAAGTTCGTCTTGTTTATAAAGGTTTTCTTTAGAAATCTTAGAAATTTTAGAAACCAGAGGGATTTTTTAGAAATCTTTTCCCAGATCTTGGAAGCAGTGTAAAAGTTCATGTTGTCATATTTAATGAGTTAAGTCAATCTTCTTGTGGCTTATATCACAAGTTCGACCAAAGCAAGCCGAGTCCTTCTGAGACAGTTGGTTCATTTTTGTAAAAATACCTTAAAGTATGAAATATTGAAGCCGTTTAGAAATTCGTTTCTTAGAAAGAGAGAAAGAAAATGGTTACGATTACTTAGTCGGCTTGACAACGAGTTTGTTAAGTTAGTTTTTTTACATGAACACGCAAAATATATACACATACCTGAACACTAGCAGCTTGACCACAGATATATATCTCAAAAAATCTCGAAAATCCTGGCTTGAAAAGTCAATTAAAGCACTGTGTTGTGGTCTCAAGTATTGTCACTTGTTTTTTCAAGCTCTAGTACTTTCATTTTGCGACCTTGTCGTCAAACTTCGAAGAACCAGTGACGACTCTCGCCACACGTACGCTCGATCAGATGGGAGATCAACTGTAGTGGAGAGTGTATTCACAGTCAGTGATTTGCATAACTTAAGAGCCTGGAGTATTGTTTGTGGGCGCGCAAAGTTAGTGGAACGGTGACTTCAAGACGTATTGGGCAGCGAATGTCAACAACTGTGATCCTACGAGCTGTCTTGAATTGGATTTTCTCAAGACGATACTGAAATGATCCAAAATGCGATAAATTATAAATGGCATCAATTTTACCGTTAATACACTTTCACAGGCTGTTGTCGTTAAACTATACAATCGGTTTTTTGGCTACTTTCTACCTGAGTACTTTCTGAGTACTGCACCTTGATGTAAGGACAAGTACGTGCCTAGATCTTGAAACATTCCTAAGAATTTAGGTTGTTGACCCAAGAATTCATTGACGTTGTCCCAACCTTTACCTCATTTATAACTAGCAACCCGCTGTCACCAATTATTGGGCTAAGCGGCACAAACTCAATCGTATTGCAACATATTTATCACGAGCTGCCCTTTCAAATACCCAATGTAAGTCAAACTTCAGAATCGTACTTCTTTTAGTGTAAATATTATATTTTTCTAGCGAATCCTCGATAGAATGAGAGTAGAGCCCTCCCCAAATCATCAGTGGGTGGTCTCTAGTGTATTAAAACGTGTTGAATTATGCTCAAAGCAAGAAAGATTCAGTTCTATTCATTAATCTTTAAAAAGCGTTCCAAGTTTCTTCCCTTTGAGTCCTTGAGTTCCCGATATCAGAAGACATCGCTATGAAAGCACGCGACAGACGTCTTAGTCAATCCTTGTAGACAGTCTCTTATCTACTTTCTTTAGAACTTCACAAGTCAGTTCAATGATTTTTGAACAATCGAATACAAATATAACTCATTACACGAAACACCTGTCACCTAAAGATCAAATACTATATTCTCAAAACTTCCTCATAGTTAAACTTCATGTAGGAGGAGGTAAGAAGACTCTTATACTTGCAAACTAAAGAAATTCACCATTTTTTGATGAATCCCCTTGAGGGGATGCGACAATTGTTGCCACTAAGATGATGGTTACTTCTCAAAAAGGAAAAGAAAAGTAGAAGAAAAAGAAGGGAAAAAAAATTATAGCCAAGTTCGAGTTTTTGTGTATAAACGTTTCAAATAATGATATTTATGGATTTCCGTGGAACTTATTAGCTTAGAATTAAACAAAAACAATTTGTTTCAATATTCTATTTTCCTCTTTTCATATAAACAACGGATGCCTTAAGATATATTCGAAAGAACAAAAAGAAAAACGAGAAAAGAAGAAGAAGAGAAAGAAGAAGAAAAAAAGAAATTTTTCATCGAGTAACGACTTTTCTGGATCTTTAGTGGAATGACGTTGTCATATTGTTGTAATAATTGGTTTGGTTTTATTGACAGCTTCGTATAATAACGCCTTTATATACAATAAAATTAATTGTATTTTGCTTTCAGAAACCATAAAACAAATCCCAGCCATTATGAATTCTTAGCATTTTTGGTAATTGGTTCCGTCAACACGCCTAATGTATCATTGGGGAGTTGATATATCGCATGAAATCAAAACCTTTTAGCTCTGCCGTTTTTGAGATGCTTCTGAATTGTCAAAATATTGTGCTTAAAAATATGGAATTTTAAGGGATTGACAGGGAATGTCATGAAGAATGTCAAGTTTCTGTTTTAGGCGTGGAGCTGTCAAAGATTGTGAATTCAGATACATATTAAGATTCTTTTTAAAGAAAACGAAAAGAAAAAGAAAAAGAAAAAGAAAAAGAAAAAAAACCGGAAAAAGTTGAGAACGAATAAAAACATCCTCTTATTTATTTTAGACGGAATGTTTCATCACGTGTCATTTCCTTGAGTATTATTTCTCTATCTACCGGTTCTAACCCTGAAGAAGATTCATCCATAAAATACTCTTGAATACATACCTCTTAATAACCGAGAGCGAGGGGCGTACCTTAAGTTATGGACCGAGTTTTTTCCCACTGCCTTGTGGTCCAAGCGCTTCACGATGCGCTAGCCATAAACATTTGAAAAAACAAAGTTCCATATTTACTTACGTACGGACAGAGCAAGCGAGGTTAATAAAATGTTTCTTGCAAGGCGAACGCAATAATAAGGTTGGTGGTCCGTACCGTAAGTTATGGACCGCTGATTGGCCAATGAGAGCGCGTGAAACTACCTCGCCATATAATAAAAGTTCTTATCTCGAGAGATTTGAAGTGAGAAACAAATCACTGCACGCTGCACGGCTAAGGTACGGATTAGTTTATGATTTATGAAGTTAGAATGCTTCACCATCACGGTCACGTGCACGGTCCATCGGTAATGGCAGTGGTCACTAATAACATGTGGTCCTTTACGATGGTCGCTTACAGAAAGGTGGTCGCTAATGACAGGTGGGCGTCAAATTCTCGCTAATGGGCTGGGTAATTAAGGTAAGCGTTTGGGTGGGCATTAATTGTGACCACAAATTAGAACAATAATTAAAACTTTCACTTTTTAAGAGTACAAGTCATGATTTGCGAAGCCAATATTTCATAAACGAATGTTAATGTCGAACTTTTTTTGTTTGAAAAGTGTTTTCTCTGACGAAGTCGACATGAATTATTCTTGTAAAATTAATTGTAAGGGGATGAAAATTTAAAAATTTTCCCTCTCTGAAGTTTGCCATCCGGGTAAGATGTTTCCCAGACAAATTTTAAATATTCTTAATGGAGCGCGTGCTCGCGACCAAGTTTTCTCACAAATGCATCGAGCATGCGCGAACGTTCAACCAGAGCCTCATTTTCAGATCATTTTGTTCTTCGCCAGAAAATAAAATAACTTTTTCATTCATCCAAAGTACATGAATAAATCATAGAAAGAGTATATATATGCAGAAATCACCACAAGGAGCCCAGAAAAATGTTTTCTGAGCTCCAGGTGGGATTCGAACCCACGACCCTCCGTTTTCCAGTCGGATGCTCTAACCACTGAGCTACTGGAGACTCTATGGTGAGCAGGGTTATCCATCGGTTGTAACTAGAAGTGCGTCACGCAGTCACATAGACATTTTTCATCGGCTCAAAAATAAAACACTCGTGAACGAGTACAGAAAAACTTCCATATTTCCAGCTTCCTGCAGAATTTCCAGCTTCTTGCAAGAAATAAGAATAACTGACTAAAACTAACAATTCTTGTCATTACGTCACTGCTTTGTCGGATCTATTGAAAACAAATCTCTCAGCCGATGACTTAAAGTAAATTCGAAATGAGTAAAACTTCTGTGTGTTTAGTTAAGAGTTCTTTGTTTCCGATTGCTTGCAGGATGCTCTGTCATATGCTAGCTAGTTTACTTGTTAAGAGTATTACTCACATCAGATAAATCTATCAAGTATCGATCTTAAGCATGTTATCACTCCATCTAAGATCAAACATGTCAAAACGGCTCTTGGATACTAAGGATGTAGTGCTTCCGTCCACAGGGGCTGTCCACTTTGACGCTAATCCAAGGTAAGTGGACGAAAGAGATACAGTAGAATGGTTTGGACGGATATGCAGCACTTGAAACCTTAATAGCATTTACAATTATCACGAGTCTAGATTAAAACCCTTCTTTTCTCTTCTTTTCTCTCTTCTCCTGTCCTCTCCTGTCCTCTTCTTCCCTCTCCTCTCCTCTCCTCTCCTCTCTTCTCTCCCTTCCCCTCCCCTCCCTTCCCTTCCCTCCCCTCTCTTCTCTTCTCTTCTCTTCTCTTCTCTTCTCTTCCCTTCTCTTCTCTTCTCTTCTCATCTCTTCTCTTCTCTTCTCTTCTCTTCTCTTCTCATCTCTTCTCTTCTCTTCTCTTCTCTTCTCTTCTCTTCTCTTCTCTCCTCTCCTCTTCTCTTCCCTTCTCTTCCCTTCTCTTCCCTTCCCTTCCCTTCTCTCTCTTCTCTTCCCTTCCCTTCCTTCCCTTCTCTTCCCTTCTCTCTCTTCCCTTCTCTTCCCTTCCCTTCCCTTCCCTTCTCTCTCTTCTCTTCTCTTCTCTTCTCTTCTCTTCCCTTCCCTTCCCTACCCCTTCCATTTTCTAATGTTCTTTTCGACTTCATCTCTCTTTTGAGTGACGTGGCACTATCCTGATGCGTGAGTGTGATCGCTATCGCAAATTTCCACATTTCACCCCATTTCAATCCCCCACAAAATCTCATTTACTACAAGTTTGATAATCTCACAAAGGTCTACTCGTTTTCCACTGATCGTTTTAATACAGTCAGACTTATAATGGTCCTTTTGTTAAGTATCTTGAAGTGACAAGAAGTACTTTGTTTGCTTTGCTATTGGATTCGTAATTAAGTAATGTGTATTCGGAGATCAAGGGATCTAGTTAACATTATTGACTATAATCCCTTCGTGTCTGGCGGGACATCATTTGTACAATATGTACTGTCATATGTCAGTTATTAACAAACAGTTGCCGTGGCAGCAGCGATAATTATGGGAAAACAAAAAAAGAAAAAGATGATTTGGGGGACAGTTCAAGTTCAAGTTCAAAACTATGTACAAGTGAGATGTCAAGATAAATTTATAGATAGAGAGGTAAGAACTTTGAAATAAACTAGGAAAGAACAGGGAAGGAAGTAAATATAGGGAAGAATGAAAGAAAAGAAAGAAAGGGTGAGAAAGAGAGAAAGAGAGAGAAAAAGAAAAACTAACGAAGGAATGAAAAAAATATGAATAAAGAAATAGATAAATATATCATGAAAGTTGAAAAAGATCATGAAAAGGATTAATAAACAAAAATAGGAATAGGAATGGAAAAAGTTGTCAATCTTGTCCGATTCCGTAACAGTCTTACAAAAACATCTGGAAAAAGTTTCTCGGCGATAGATTTCCAGAGTAACTGCCAACAGACAGACTAAGACTGATGATGAATTACAATTACTTTCCTCTGGGTGTTAATTACTTCCATTATATCCTTCCTTTTGATTGGCCGTTTAGGGTTTTTAATTGTCCCACCTTGATCCTGATAGGCTGATTATTGTTCAATACAACACGGCTAATGATTGGTTGGTTCATGGATGGTGTGGTTTTGCGCTGACATATTGTATATTCTGGACTTTGACACCACAATCTTTTTTCTATATTAGAAAAATCGTATATCGTCTGAGAACTTTTAGAGAGCGGAGTTACTAAACCTGTGCCGCTTGCTCCAAAGATATGCCGTTAATTCTTCCCACGACAGCAGCAGTCGTTGTCACTTTGTACTTTTTGGAAGGTCGAAAAGCATTGCACAAATATTTTTTCATAATGTTTCTGAATTCAGGGTTGTTGTTGTAGTAAATAATGGAGTTGACAAAGGAGCCTCCGTATTGAAGAAACTTTGTGAAAAAAATAACATTTGTTGGAAAAATAACATTGAATCCAACAATTAAGTACACAAAGTTGACGCACTGGAAAGGAACCCATGTCAGGAAAAAAGCGAACGTCACCATATTCAGGACACGAGTCAGTTTTTTTTCATGTAAGGAGTTTTGGCGCAGATTTTTTTGCTGTGTTCGGATTCTAAGCTTAATGGTCATTAGTAAGTTCGCTATTGATATTGTGATAATAGCCAATGAGAAACAGATTGATAAAATGTAGAAAAATGTTGCTCCTTGGTCAAGCCATGTCACCCACGCCATGGTGATCATACTTGAAATAACCCAAACAACTAAGACAAGATAGAAATATGTCCTCCGGCGCGCGCAACGATGTCGAAACGGGAAAACCACGGCAAAACATCGATCTATTGAAATAAAAACCACGGTGAACATAGACCCCAATCCCGAAAAGATATCGATTGCCACGTATATTTTGTACAGAAAGTCGTACGGATTGTGTTCAATACGAAGCCACAGGACCAGGAAATAAATGTAGAGCGGTAACGATAGAGTACCCACGAGTACATCTAGCACCGCGAGGTTCAACAAGAAGCAGTACGCTCGGGAGCGCTGCGCTTGTTTGCTCTTTGTATAGTAGAAGAAGATGAGGGTATTTCCAACGATAATTGCGATGTCCACAAGAACAAATGTGATAGTCCATGACATGAGCTTAATCATTGAGAAAGACTGGAACTCTGGTACGCTGTTGTTATGACTCGCGTTTTCAAAGCTGTTGTTGTTCATCTTGTCTCTGACTTTCTGGGTAAAGAATCCTTTTTTTGAGAATTGAGTAACAGACGGCTGGAAGACTGCAAATGCCGGCGGAAGTTCTTCCGAGGCCTAGTTCCTTGATGATAACTAGCCTTGATAGGTCGCTAAAGCTGGTTTCTGGTTTCTGTTTTTTTTTTAAGCCAAGCGTGAGAACTTAATGTTACTATTCCTCCAGGACAATAAGATTTCTCTCGATTTTTCGTATGTTGAATTAACTTTAACCGGAAATTATCACTTTGGATACGTTGAAGATCAGTCAGTCGTTATGCCACTTCGGTGCAGATTCTTGTTCTCCGAGATTTTGTTTTACAAATTAACAGGAAAGACTTGCATCTGTTGCTTGCTGAAGTGACTTTGACTAACTGACACCTCACTTGCGCTTTATCAAGGCTTTTTCCTCAGTTCTACGTGTCATCTTCTGTTGAAGATAAAAGTTAGTTAGGCATAGATATTACACCCAAACTTTTTCATAAAAGACGTGTAAATAAACACCACTTCAAATGCACAGCTCAAGTCGAGTTCAATCCACTTTACACTCTTATTCAAGTCAAGTAAAAGGCGTAATACGTATTCTATTTCCATTATGTTAAGCGAGACTGACAGCCATAACCGGATTGAATGCAATTAAGAATTGCAAACCAAACAGCGCTAGCTTTACCTGAATGGTATGCTATTGCGAACCAATCGCTATTATCTGACGGGGACAGCGAAAGACAGCGCGCTTTACGGAAATACAATTATATTCAAGTACATAGCGATGCCCATCTGACCTTTTGAAGTAATTCTCGTAGCGGACAGAGATTCCAGGCTAGTTCATGTGCTTTTTTGCGATTACCATCTAACTTGTCCATAGATGGCCTATCTTTGTTCGGAAGAATTTTTAACTCGTTAGTCGATAGGATAGTATGAAAAAAGCTGCGAAATTTAATCTTTTTGTTTTCGAAGAACTAAAACATCCTGTTAATTTATCAAGTCAGGCCTCGGAAGGTCAGCGTGGTAAACGCCTTCGTATCAACTGGACCTACGGATTGACTGCCACATTGATTAACTTTCCAGACCAGGGCGGGATAAGATAGGGCGGGGAAACGAGCATACATTTTAACGGCCTAGGTGTGATGCGGAGGGAGACTGATAACTACACGTCGAGTGTATTTTAGCTTCTGTTGAACGCTGTTTATTCATAGCGTAAAGAAATGGATTTTTCCGAAGAAAATACTAACACTAAGTAATCTTACTACTGGAAAAGATAAAGACAGATATCCAGGGAGTAATTATTGACTGCACTGAAGTCGTAAGATA
>JAAAQI020128635.1:0-14008 GCA_011800005.2 Stichodactyla mertensii | reverse complement strand
AGCCCTTCACTGGGCTTCTGACGGGACTACCCTGTGCTTTTGTATTATGTTTAAATAAAGGCGTCATTCATTCAAATCTATGGTACATACATGTACTTTTAGCATGTGCATAGTATGGTGTATGCTGTAACACTGAAACGGCTTCCCACTGTTTTGTGAATCCTCTTATCATGTACACCTAGTTCTGGTTAAAGTAAAACAGATTAAGTACAACAAAAAATTGGCCAGATTGCTTTGCACCTGATCTTTTTGCAATGTATATAGTTACAGCAAAATACAACAAAATAATTATGGTACAGCCATGAATTTTTTTGTATACTTTCCTACTCAAAAAGGTCTCATGCAAAATTTGTGCTAGATTAGGAGATTTATGAAAATTATTTAAGGATGTTCATGGGCAAAAGATCCCATCATCAGATTTTTTTAAAACTTTGCCTGTTGAAACTACATCATAATAGAAGTAAAGTGACCAAATGAAAAAAGTGGGTTGCTGACATTGTTTGGCCATCAGATAACATGCAAGTTCAACCCTTTTTGAGGTAAAACGTATGAAAAATTCCAACCGGGAAAGTCTGAGAAAAAGAAGCTATAATATTTTGGTGAAAAATCAATTGATCGTGCCCAAGTTTCACAGTACTCTAGAAAACAACTCAGTAATTGCTAAGCATTAAAACTTTATGTTGAAAATTAGAATTTTGGGATGTTCTTGGGCTACAAGTGTGGACTTTTAGTGTTTGCTTAACGTAAAATTCAACTTCATTTATGCCCAAAATATGTAATTTTGAAGTGATCCCATTGTCAGATTTCTTTTTTTTTCCTGTAAAGATAGATGTAGTTTCAGAAAACAAAATAAAAAATGGGGGTCACCAACTTTGTTTTGGAGATATTATGACATAAACTTTGAAAATGTGGCTGCCATTTTGAATTTGATCGCGTTTGTTATATAAACAAAATCATCCAGGCGTTCCTCACTCATTCATTTGAAAGAGCTCGAGCATGCATGCAGAACGGACGTGCAGAAACAATGCCTATGAAAATCCTTAAGAAAAAATCCAAATGTTACCATATTTAAAATGGGGTACAAATGGAGATTGAGTTTTCTGTTTTATTTCAATGGTATTTCTATAGGATATCAAGTCACAATCAGCTCCACCCAGTCCAAGACCTGCAACACTTAATGCACAGTCTTCTAAACCAACTGTTTCTGAATATAAATTTACCAGCATTAATGCATCCCACCAGAAAACTGTACAGCAACCAAATACTAGTAGAAAGGTAAGTATTTTTTACTGGAACTGTGAAGAATTTGCTTTTTAAGAAAACCCATCAATTTCATCAGACCCTGAAACAGCCTCTGGGCTGATCTAAGTCAGAGTACAGCTAACTCACAGACAGACCTAATCGGCTAATGCATTGCTATGTACGTTTCAACCCAATTCAAATCTTTTGGGAATAAAATTCTTTGTCTTTTGTATTTGCATAGCACGTGAAAATGCAATGGAACAAAAGTTCTTATTCCCAGAGGTTTTGAATTGAGTTGAAACGTACATAGCAATGTGTTAGCCAATTAGGTCTATTGGAATGATTGATTGATTGCCTGTGGGAGTCTATACATAGAGGTTATCAAGCTTAGTATCAGGTCAGGATAGACGGATATTGGTTAAGTTTTTTGTGTTTATTGGGAAGGCCTAATGCAATGGATACAAAAAAGATAAAACCAATGCCTCCCGCCCACCCCACCCATCCAGACTAAACAAGCTAAGTCCATTAAATTTTTTATTATAATGGTAGAGCTAAAACCCAAATGTCTTTTTTGAAAAATATATGGACCTGTCAACCACTGGAAAATGAATTCAGGGAACCAATTAAAGTACTCCATTTTCATGCAGATGGGCTTGCTGTATAAGAGCTTAAAAACTCATGAATAATTTGTCATCATTTGCATAAACTTTAACTTGGAGTTTCTCTGCCAAACGTGGTTCATTTGTAAAAAAAAAATCCAGAAGAACCTGAGAACATAGACATTTTTAAGCTGTTGAATAAACTCGAGAATCATGTTTTATCAGTTCTAAAACCACTCAGCTACGCCTTGTGTTTTAAACCCGATAAAACACTCCTGCTTGTTTATTAAACAGTACATCAATTACTTGATAGCTCTTGCATGATTCATGCTTCAGTAACTTTCTCTTATTCTCACAGCCTTTCTACTATTCCAGTCTATTTGTTATATCTTTATGGTCACCATTTGATATCCATATATTCTCCTTAACATGCTCTTTTGTTCGCTGCTTTACCATTGTCCCCTGCTTTACCATTGTCCCCTGTTTTGCTATGTTCACCTTCAGGTACCCCTCCAGCCCCCTCAACATGACCCTGTAGTCATTCACCTGGGACAAGACTCTGATTCAGATTACTCTGATGAAGAGGTTTATCAGAAAGAGAGTACACAACAAAGAGAAGGATTCTTTGGTAGCCTGGATATGATGTTAAAACAAGCTAGAAATTCTGTAGAAGTAAGTCCAATAGAGCATAAAATTGTTAGAAAGGATTTCATGGGTTTACAATTAAGGCTCAATGGGAAAGTCCAGATATAGACACAGTAACTTTGGCACAGCAAAGCAGAAGTTTCTCTAAGGGACCATGGTGGGATGCTTGAAAAATTCATCTTTCTCCCATGAATCCTAAGGGCTCAGATCGCTGTTCCATTCCCCATGGATATTATGTGTGAATCAAGTTTGTTTGATGTGTTGTTTGATGTCTTGCAACCAAGGGATTTTCTCAAGGCTCTCTGGTTTTTATCTCTCTGTAATCATTTTAGATATGAGCTTACACTTTATAGTCATATGGATAAAGTATTGATTATTATACATTTTACTCACTATCTTGATTCCGATTGGCCTAGAGCCTAAAGCTAATTTGTATTATTATATCCACATCCACTGGATATGAGCAATTGCATGCTCTGATTGGTTCCTCTACTACTAGGATATCAGCTCATATCCCGTGAGTAGAGAAGTAAACAATATGGTGGAGTGTTTTGCCAACATTATTTCATTGTTTTAAACTTGAAAGTAATTAAAATTCTATATTTCTCACAATCCAGTGGGTGTGGATATAATAAAACAATTATTTCACTCAATCTCGTCATACGTGGCTCATAGCCAACTTGGCACTGCAGGCCTTGTGGACTATGAGCTCATGTACAACACGATTTCATGAAATAATTGTTTAGAAATATCTGCAGAAAAATTTGAAAAGTCCAAGTCTTGTTGGATGTGCACTTAAAAATAGATTTGTAAATATAAAAGATAAAATGAATGCAAATGTACAGCCTACAGTTTCAGCAGACCTTGGTCTTGATAATTTACATTACCATGCTTAACCTCATCCAGTAATTTGTGGTAGTATACAGGAGATATCAACTTTTGCATAACAGGGCTATAAATTGAAGTGCATTTCATCTTTTTCTAAGAATTCAAAGCCCAAACCAGATGCTAAAGATGAAGATACAAAAAAACCCATAGAACCAAAGACACCTGATGCTCTAGCACACTTGACAGAAGAGAAGAGAGCAGAATACAGACGTCTAAAAGAACAACTTGCACAGCATGAGGGCAGGAAAAGACAACCATTATCAGACATTAGCCAGGACAAAGGTCAGTTGGTAATAGAGCAATTCAGTTTAGTCTGGGCTTTTTATTTTCAACTATCATTCTCAAAATTCATGAATAATCAATGAGGAGAAAACAAAGTAAATCACTACCGTGACAGTGGTTTGGATATGTGATCCTAATTAGCATAAAATTTGACCAACTTTTGCTTTGATTTTCTCCTAGAATTATTCATGAATTTGAGAAGCTAGATCAAACACTTGAAAAAGTGTTTCATCCTCTATCCAAACACCTTGAAGTCGGTTAAAAAAACTTGGCTGTGCCTTGTTTTTTCAACCCACTTCTCGGTGTTTGGATATCAGATGAAACACTCTTTTCCCTGTTTGATCTATTACTTATCTCATTATCTTTTGAATAAACTTTTATTTTAATGTTTCAGAAGCCAAATCTGAAAGTGACACTGCCGAAGAAAAAATGGATTCTGTAGAGGAGAGCAGAGAGTTAGTGGAATTGAAAGAAAAAGTGAAAGTGCATGAAGAGAAGCTTTCAAAGCACAGGTACCTTGAGAATTGAAAAACATTAAATACTTCATTTGTCATTAAATTTTATTTACTCGTTTACCAATACATCTACCTTTTGCTGCTATGAATCCTAAGGGTTTGGGTTGTTTCTTTACTCCCTGTGGAAATCACAGTCAGTTTCTCTCTGTTGCCATCAGGGGTTTTCTATGTTCTCCAGTTTTCCTCTCACCTTAAAAATGCATAGATTAGCAAAAATATCATAGTGTGTGGATTATTTAGAATATGATAGTGTGTGTGGGTGAGTGAAAAGTGTTCACAATTATTTGTATATGTATGGAGAAGTGCTAGATGACTAGACAATTGATTAAATAATCTTACTCCCTAACTGGGAGTAGCTCTGTGTGGTAAGAAGACCAAGGTCTTGAAGTGATAGATCAAACACAGGAAAGAGTGTTTCAACTGATATCCAAACACTGAGAAGTCAGTTAAAAAAACTCAGCTGCATCTCGTTATCCTCACTTTTCTGTGTTAGGTATTGGACGTAACACTCTTTCAAGTGTTTGATCTAGCTTTTCATGAATAATTCTAGGAGAAAATTAAAGCAACAGTTGGCCAAATTTTATGCTAATTAAGATCACATAACCAAAACAGTATATGGTAATTATTTACTTTGTTTTCTCCTCGTTGTGAGTTTTCGAAGAAGAGTTCTTTTCTGGTTGTTCGATTTAATAAGAGGTTTCATTTTACTTTGACAAAGGAAATCCTTGAGTGAAGATCAAGAAATGCTAGCCAAGATGACATCCATGTTGAGTGAGAAGACAAGTCTTCTTGAGGTGCAAGAAACAAGGGTTGCCAAGCTCAAGAAACAGCTGGAAGTAGCACAGAAAGCCATGTTGAACAACAGACTTGTTATCAAGAAACTGCATGAGAAGGCTTGTTACTTCGTTTTTTGCAGATTTTAAAATTTAATCATTTAATTTACATCCAATTCCCTAAACAATCAATTCTACCTGCCCCCCCTCAATCCAACCACTTGTCCATCTGTCAATCTATTAATCTATCCACCATTCCATTCATTCATTTCTTCTTCCATCTTTTTGGATCATATTTATTTATTACCCCTCCAACCCTAATCTATCTCTCCATCCATCCATCCACTTGACAATCCATCCACTTACCATTCATCTGCTTGACCATCCATCTCCTTGACCATCCATCTGCTTGACCATCCATATGCTTGACCATCCATCTGCTTGACCATCCATATCTGCTTGACCAATCCATATCCGCTTGACCATCCATATCTGCTTGACCAATCCATATCTGCTTGACCATCCATATCCGCTTGACCATCCATATCTGCTTGACCAATCCATATCTGCTTGACCAATCCATATCTGCTTGACCAATCCATATCTGCTTGACCAATCCATATCCGCTTGACCATCCATATCTGCTTGACCAATCCATATCTGCTTGACCAATCCATATCCGCTTGACCATCCATATCTGCTTGACCATCCATCCACTTGACTATCCATCCATCTGTTTCCCCACCTATTCATTTTCCATCTCTCCTTTCTCCCATCCATTTTTCCATACTAAAATCAATACTTCATCCATCCATTCCTGCATCTGGTTATTTTTTGACTCATTACTCCATTCCTTTGTTGTTTAATTCCTTTTCATTCCTGTGTTTATCCAACAGGCCATAAAAGTAAAGGACAGAATGGCTAAAAGAATAACCATCACCAGCAACATTGAAGAGGATTTATTACGAGTAAAGAGTATGGTATCTGCTGTTAGAAAGGACCCCAGTTTTTACATTGGAAGTGACAGTAATGAGAATAAAGATAAAACACACCCTGCACAGAATCTGAAGGGGACAGCAGCTGACAGAGTAGAAGGTTCACTAAAGAGATCACTAGATGATTCTACTGTTGGGGTAAGTCGTAACAACAACTACAGCAGCAACATCAACAACAATGACATCCATAACAGCAACGATAGGCCTTTCTCAATATATATGATGATATTTAGTGGATTGTATATTCATGGAGGCTTTGCACCATCACGTGATGGTGGCCATAACAGGAGGCAGGAACAATTGAATCTGGTCTAATCTGATTTCCATGAAAAAGAATTCAGTTTCCCAGGAGAAAAAGACTGTATTGTTGTGCCTCCTGTCATGGTTGCCATCACATGATGGTACAAAGCCTCTATTCTGAACATTGTACCATCCTTGTCCAGTGAGTTTTGCATATAGACTTGTCTTTACATTCTGTACTTCTTTTTCTTTTTAGGATAAGTATTTTGCAATAAAACTTTTTAAGAAGTACAAAATTTATGCATGCTTAGCTTAAATTGCTTCCATACCAAAGTAAATACCGGTAATTGGCATAAGTTTTGAGAAAGTTCTTTAACAACAGGGCTGGAAATAGCAGCCTTTTACTACTGGCAGGAGAAAACATTTTTGAGCTGCCAAATGGAAAATAGAATGGCATGGAAAAATTTGCTCCAAAGTTATTTCTCTTGTCTAAAATATAAAAAATTGTCTGGCCATTTTCATTTTCCATTTTTGAGCCCTGCCATAAAAATTACTAACAAACAACAGCAACAATGTTTATAATCATATATCACATCAGTCTTTCGCTGCATATTTTTAACCTGCATTATAAATAGTTTTATGTATGTATATAACTTTTATAGAATTCAAAGAAAGCCAAAACAGAAGCACTCCAATCACAGTCAACCAAGTCTTCACCAAGAAAAAGTCTAATTGCTGAAAGAATTGCACAAGAGAAAGCACGGCTCAAACTACTAGAACAAGAACTTGCAGAGAGGCTGAGTCAGTTTACAAAATCACCCAGTAAAATTCAGCCGAATGAAAGCACTATACATAATGAATCCACTAGAAAGCAGTCTGAACAGAAACAAAGGAATACAGATTCAAAAATGAATGAAGAAAGTGTTTCTAAACCTAGCGAGCAAAGACCACAAAATAGTAATCCTGGTGCTGGTCAAAATTTGTCCACTCAGATGGAAGTACAACAAGCAAGTATGGATGACAGCAAGATAGAATTTAACATTGATGAGAAACAGTTAGATTACATCAAAAAATTACAGGTGGGTATAATTTGTAAGAGAGTTGTAAGAGAAATAAAGAGAAACAAAAAAGGAATCACTCTTTTTTTCAAGGACCACAGAGCACCTTTAATAGTGGGGGGCTAGCATTTGAAAATTAAGTAGATGGGAAAAAATAAATAGATAAAATAAAATGAAATGAAATAAACTTTATTTTTGACATTCACCAGAAGTGGGGGCTGTAATGTAGCCCCCCCCCCCACCTGTCTCCACAGTCCCTGTTTTCATTGTCTATAAATGTAGCCATTATTTGATCTCATTTTGTTTATTTTAGGCTGAAAAGGAAAAGAAAGGACCCAGTTTTCCCAAATCTCCACTAGAGACACCTCAGTCAATACACAGAAGGACAGCATTGTGTATATGGCTGGAAACAAACAAGGCATCTCTTCCTGTTCTCGATGTTAACCCTAGTAGCTTGGAGTGGTTGGGCAGCTCTAGTATATCTAGAGAAAATGTAGAAACAGAGGAACTAGAAGAGCTGAATGCCAACAGAGGCTTATCTTTAGGGTCGTATGAAAGTGTTCTGTTGTATTTCAGGTCTTACAGGTTGGTACAGGTTGGCTAACAATCCACTGCATCTACCCGTAACTTTGCATAACTAGTAACTTTTTTTATTCAAAATAGTCTTTGCATCAAACTACAGTCAATTCATACAAGTTCTTTAAGATAAATGAACCCCTTTACCTTAATCTTAATATTATACGATATACAACTTGCATTGTTTCTTATATTTTTCTTATTTTTAGGTTGTCTCCATATTTCCGCACCAAGGCAGGACTATCCCTCAGCTCTCTTACTTTCACAAACAAACTGAATCCTTGCAAATCTTTGTGTGATTATGAACTCAAAGGAGCCTGTAATGATGAAGAATGCAAGCATCAGCACCAACGGGATTATACACCCAATGACAATGAAGCCATGAAAGATCTTGCTGCATACGCAATGCCAGAATCAGAAAAATTGTCACAGACTGCCACAGAAGAAAAGATAAATTCACTTGTTGAAAAATTTACCAACCAATACAAAAACAAAATTTCAAAGGACCAGTTGCTTGTATTACTTGTAAACAGTATTAAAAAGCATGGAAAAAAGAACATGCCATTTAACATACGTTCGTCAACTCGCCCCATGTCTGTATGGCAGCAACAACAGCCTATGGAAGCTCAAGAGTGTAGTACAGCTGATAGAGGAAGGGGGATAAAGTTTGAAAGAAAAGATGAAAGGAAAATGAGAATAAATGAGAAGTCACTGGGAAGTGAATGGTAAGTGCCCTGTTATCAATTGAAGTGCATGGTTTTTTAATTCTTTCTTTCACTGTTATCATGTTTCCATGTCAAATGTACAAAAATGTAGGAGTCTACGTACAGCTAGTTGATGGGGTTAACAGCAATCAGTGATTGGTGATTGCACAACTGAAAGGAACTGTGGAGCAATAAGAATTTCTTGATATTCATTTCTTAAATACCTCAACAATGGCTTTACTTTTCAACGAAGATCTTCAGCAGGCATTATTTAGAGTTTTAGAAATGAATATGAAGAAATTCTTATTGCTCCACAGTTCCTTCTGGTCGTGCAATTGCCGATCGCCATTCACCCTGTCAACCTTTTTTGAAATAGCTATCTATTTCTTATCTTATAATTTAGAGAGACTAAAATGAAATGCACATGATTCAATCTGTCTGAGTGTGTAAGCACGAAACTCAGAGTCACAGAGAATCATGTGCGTTTCATTTTAGTCTCTCTAAATTATACATTTTGCTCTGCACTTTTGTGTATCGAGCACTATTTTAGCAGCATTGGCTACAATCTTTTATGATTATTTCTTATCTTATCTATTTCTTATTAATCTATTTCTTATCTATTTCTTATCTTATCTATTTCTTACATTCATTTCTAATATATATGCGTACCCAAATTTACAGTGTTCAGCTTACCCATAGAGAAAAATAACACCCTGGGATCCCCTACGGTTCTCACATACATTACATTTTCCGGCTGCGTTTCCAGCGTGGTTGGTCCTTGTGGTGTAGTGGTTAACACATTGGACTAGTATACCTAAGACGTAGGGTTCGATTCCCACCAGGGGCTTAATGTTATTTTTCTCTTTATTCTATCTATTTCTTATGATTATGATGCTTGTGTAAACCTGAACCATTATTTCAGTGTTTAACAGTACTCTTTCTACTTAGGTTTTGTACTGTGTGACAGTGTGTTCATAAGTGAAGCAATTGATCCTCATTTCCTCAATTCTTTTCCAGTCAAGAGATCCGTTATTTCTCAGAATTCTACAACAGTATCAAGACACTAACTGATGCAGTAGAAGAATCACCATCAGACATAGCATTATGGATTAAGTTATCCAGGCTACAATTACACCAAAGAAATAATGATCAAGGTGGTGATGATAATGAAGAACAGGATATGGGACTTATGCAGTCATTAAATACTTTATCAAGAGGCCTTGAAGCCAATCCAAACTCAGAGGTATAGCCATATGCAGTTTGTTAGCTGTTCTGAAAATTTGTCTTTTTATTCTACTTTTGTCGGGATTTTTCTTTGTTGTGTTCTCAAAACACCCCCTTCAGAGGTTGTGGAGTCATCATTTTACAAGTATTAAGAATTGTTGTGCCATAGAAAAGCTGTCAGCCTTTGTCATGTTTGTCTCTTTTTTTCTACGTTTCCTACATTTCAATGTACAAAATGCTCTAATGTTTTTCTATTATTATTGTTTGTTTGTTCATTTAGGAGCTATGGCTTGAGTACTTGAAGCTGTTCAGGCTACAAGGACACTCAGATGAACACAAAGAGCTATGTGAACAAGCCATTGGTTTCACACCTACATATGACATATGGTGGCATTATCTTGACTCTGTCAATAATTACAATGACAAACAAACAATTTCTTTAAGGCTAATCAACCATCTAGCCAAGCAAGAACAAGAACAGATGGATGAACTTCATTCTCACAGACTTCTAGAATCTCTGTTGTATCTTGTCCAGTTAGAGCTCTATACTGGAAGGCACAAACTGGCTTTGCTTGCCTTTCAGTTGGCAATTGGAAAGAAGAGACCAGTGTCTAATGACGAGAATGGAATGCCGAAGCTCACTTCCAAGATATTGGCACATGATTTGTGCTTTGCGTGGTTAGCCTATATTCATGTGTTGGAATTCCACAGATTACCAGCAACATGGTTTGACCCAAAGCATGGCTATCCAACTAGAATGGTTGCTAAGGAAACATTTGTGTTTCCATGGCGACCAGGGGGTGGGACTTGGACACCGAGTGAGAAGATCCTTGGGATGTTTCATGGTATGTTGAGTGAATTTATAAATCTTTGGTTTATTTTATTATAAGCTTTCTTTTCTCTTTGCTACAATGAATGGGAAAACATTCATTCAAGGGAAGATGTAACACTCCTAGCGCTGGTCAATAGGCATCTTTCCCAAGATATGGTTGAGTGAGTCCTGTACTTGCCAAAGCATTGATTTCAGTGTGTACCATCGTGCACTGAGCTATGTACTAATCTAATACAATGGACTTCATGATGATTAAACAATAAGGCAAAGAAGAATTGTTGATTAAACAATATATAATTTACATAATAACACCACAAAAAAAAATTGCTACATTTATGAAATTGAGGCTTTGGCAAGTACAGGACTCACTCAACCATATCTTGGGAAAAGCCTATTCAGAGATAAGCTAGCTTCGATGAGTCCTAGATTAACCTTTACCTCATTTAAAGTGCATATAAGCCCTACAGAATCTCTTCCAGATTCGAAAGAACTTTCATAATAAATAAGAATGGCGTTATTCCTTTGTCGATAGCTCTGTGTTGCAGAGATATCCCATAAGCAAATTAGAAAATGATGATGTCATTTAAGGCACCTAGTCAAAAGTTAAATAATAAAATAAGGAATATCCTCCTAAAAAATAGTCTGATGTGGGTGAAACTTCATACATTTATGGTACCAGAGTATACAATTATTTTGGTTTGTTTGATGATGTTACCATGGCAACACTCTAGGATCCAGGTATTTACATGACAGCATCAAATACTACATCTACCAGAATCCTTTGTTCACTTTCTTTTGTCAGTTAATAGACTTTTCTTGAATTTGCCTGGAGGATCACAAAACTATGGTTTCAATTTGAGGTTGGCCTTGACAAACAAAAGAATCAAGTTCAGTCTCAACTTGGTACCATTTGTGTTTAATCATCCAAGCGAATTCAGGAAAGGTTTCTTAGCACCAATTATTTCCTTACTTTTAAAGGGGCACTTGGATGAAAATACTTGGAATCTAACTACTTTATTAGAAATAAAATAAATCACTTGCTGGACATGGATGAATATGTCAGACAAACATCATTTCACCTGATACCTTCATCAGGACGATGGCATCAACCATCACCATCACTGACCTGATAAGGGCTGATAGTATTGTTCAAAATGTCATTCATCTAACAATTCCATGCATGTCTAGTTAGTGATTTATTTTATTTCTAATGCATCAGTTAGATTCCAAGTATGACAAAAATTATTTTAAAAAACTAATGTCAACTAAACAAATCTCTTTCAGAGGCATTACGTGCATGTACACTCCGCAACAAGGGAACATCAAACAAAATCACAGTGTGTCTACCTCTGTACCAAAACCTACTTGCCTTGGAAAGGGCTCATGGAAGACTGGACTCAGCTAAAGGCATCTGCCGAAGACTTCTCCAGGGTACCACTGGTCAGGTTGAGCTTTGGCAGTGTCTTGCGGCTTTAGAGGAGACCACAGGGAACCCAAAGCAGGCTTTGGTTGTTCTGAATGAAGGACTGAAGAAATGTGGGTATGACTGGGAGATGACTTACACTATTGCAAGACTGTATCTTGAACAGGTTGGTCTTATGATGGCATACTGGTGTTCCTTGAATAATCAGGCACAATACATGTATAATCCATGTTTTTCTCTCATTTCTGAATTACTGTAATTGAATAAGGGTATTGATTTTGTCTCAAACTAGCAACCCTCTGGCTGTGTGTGTGTTGGGTAAGGGAAGCAGAGTCTCCTAACTGTTGACAATGTTAGTTTAAATTATATACTCCTGTTACCCAAAAAATCTACCCATCCATCCCATTTAACCTTATTCAATTCTCCCATATTTCTTTCCCACCCATTCCCTCTTTCTATCCACCCATGTTTACACTCTTCCATAAACGTTATCATTCATTCATCTATCCATTTTTGTTTTTCTACCATTCTATTTAGCCAGTTGTTTGTTCAGTTTGTTCAATTTTATTTTTCATACATTTTTACTCTTTTTTAAATTCAGGGAGATCCTTCCAAAGCAGTAGAAACACTAGTTAGTAGCATCAATTCAAGATACCTTGATCCAAACAGTACAACAGAGTCTCCTCAAAGCATTCTCACTACAGGATCCAGTACAGTTGACTCAGTGTTACTGTTCAGAAAACTGTTATCACAGCCTTTACCTTATGACAGTAAACCACCTCACCTGATTTCAGGGGTAGAGGAGAAACCTACTGCAAGAGATGAACTCTACTTGTGGCTAAGCTACTGGTAAAAAAATGAATGACAGTGTCGGTCAATACACAGCATGTCCCTCCTCCCATGAGTCTTTCATTGGTCATACAACATCTACAGCATGTCCCTCCTCCCATGAGTCTTTCATTGGTCATACAACATCTACTCGAATTACAGTCGTTTCGCTACATGACCAGTTCACTACATGCTAATTAGGTCGTTTCGCTACATGCAAATGGTCGTTTCGCTACATCATCTGTGGTCGTTTCGATATGTGATACTGACTGCCTCTAACATGTCGATTTTATCGTTTTATCCACAGATACTCTACTACAATTACTGGAGTCGTAATTTCGATTTAAGTCGAGATAATCTTTTCAAAGAAGTCGAGTTAATGCGGGCCGAACCAATGTTAGCCCGTGTAGTGAAATGACTCATTGATTTCCTGTTTGTTTATTCGTGGAGTTTTATGGAACATGTTAGTAGACTTCGATTTTGATACCTCAAAGTTTTTTTTTTCGAGGTACACTTTTCGTTTGGGCAAAAATTCAGCTCTAAACTTTGGTGTCTGTTCTAGAAGTAAGGTGCATGTAGCGAAACGACTTGTTGATTTCGGGCTTGTTTCTTCGGGGAGTTATCATATAGCGTAACATGTTATATTAATCTTCGATTTTGATGCCTAAGAGGATTTTTTGAGGTACACTGTTCATTTGAGCAAAAATTCAGCCCTAGAGTTTCAGCTCTAAACTTTGGCGTCTCTTCTAAAAGTAAGCAGCGTGTAGCGAAACGACTCGTTGATTTTCCGCTATTTTTTTCTGAGAGTTTTATGGCATCAACTATAATCAAAATAATAGCGTAACATGTTATCAAACTTCGATTTTGATGCCTAAGGGGTTTTTATTCAAAGTACACTGTTCAATTGTGCTAAATTCAGCTCTAAACTTTCAGCTCTAAACTTTGGCGTCTCTTCAGAAAGTAGGCGGCATGTAGCGAAATGACTTGTTGATTTTGGGCTCGTTTATTTGGGAAGTTTTCATGAATCAGTCATAACCTAACACGTTAGTAAACTTCGATTTTGATGCCTAAGAGATTTTTTTTCGAGTTGCACTTTTCGTTTCGGCTAATTCAGCTCTAAACTTTGGCGTCTCTTCTAAAAGTAAGCGGCATGTAGCGAAACGACTTGTTGATTTCGCGCTTGT
>JAAAQI020128624.1:0-14008 GCA_011800005.2 Stichodactyla mertensii | reverse complement strand
GGCGCTCAACACAAAAGCCATTAATCAAAGCCCTTTTATGGTAAAAAATGGAGGCTGAAACAAAAGCCTTTTGTTAGGCTTGAAGTCGTACCGATTTCTTGATACGAAGTTCTTTTAAGAAATGCACACAAGCCTTTGTCCCCCAATGTGGTACCGACCACCCACTCTGGCTCATGCACTTTAGTTCAACTTTTAAGATTTCTACCTACGGAGATCATCTTCAAAAGAATATAAAAACTATTCGGCCTTTTTGAAATCAACAATGCAAGGCCCTCGAACAGTGTGCACGTTGAAAAAGCTGTAAATTACAAGCTAAACTTACAATCTTTCTTTGAAAACACTGGTTTGTGGCTCATTAGTTCTTGCTCTGTCCTGAAAACAGTGGATTCTGTCTTGGATAATGTTTCTACTTGTACTAAACAGCAAACATTTTACTGTGTAAAAGTTTTCAAAAGCAACAACTGCTCAGATGTCGGCGCACGTCAAGTTCCCGCCAAAGAGCAATCAGCCAATCAGCATCACGATGGACACGGACGGACGTACGAACGGAAGTGACGTGTACTCAAGCCATGAAAAATCAACTCGAAGAGTTACCATTTTTAAGAATGGGGCTCCACTCGCGCGGGCCTTCGGCCCGTGCGGGAGCTCCGCTGTGAAAATATCTCTTGAAAGAATATTTGTAAGAATTATCCATGCATTGCATCAGTCAAGTAGATAAAAAATAAACAGGGAGCTCTGCTATTAGGTACTACCCAATTTGTATATTAATAAATGCAAAAATGCGTTATATTTCTTTTCAATTTTCAGTGATGGCAAGAACCAAAATCTTGGTGGTTGTCTCAGAGACTTTAGAAATCGCCCTCATTCAATCAGAGTCAAAGTTCGTTACTATAAAAATGTCTTGACTGTAAGTATGACAATCACTGCCTGTTTCTTCATCGCCAGAAATTTCGGATATCACCTCGCGGAACGCCTGGCGTTTCCCTTGCATATCTCATTAGTATTCAGTGTTGACGGCCGTAAAATTTTACTAAAGAATTATGGGGCTTGAAATGTTTTTGTAATTTTATTCCTAAAAAAGAATATTTTCCAAAATGTATATGCGGCATCCCAAAAAGGTGGAGCTAGACGAGCTCGAGAATGTTGATCATTTCAATCTGTGGTGAAATTTCATGTATACCTTTTTGAAAATAATATTGTGATGAATGTCCGCCTTATTCTTTGTAATTCAAAGCCAAATATTATTGCCAGGCGTTCCGCGAGGTGATGTCCGAAATTTCTGGCGATGTTATTTGATTGATTGATTTTTTTCTGGTATTGTATATGGTAGAGCTGTAACTTTAAATAGGGAGAGAAAATCAGGGAAATGAAGAAATCGCACCCCACCACAAGCACTCTGTGATGCTGTTTTTGGAATCAAAATGAGCTATTTTAACTAATTACCATGCTTGCCTGGACAAACTCTTCTTCATCAACAAAACTGATACCTCTAGTCTCTATAATGTCTTGATACCGACAGAGCAGAAAAAACATTTTTGCCCTTTTGTTATTAGTGTCATGAGTAATTCTATACCTGAGTTAATTAATGATCATGTAACTACTATGAGAAATATGAGGCATTCCAATAAAGCAGTAATGGAGCAGCACGCTTGTCCTTGATCATCACATGGTGTCAGGATTATGAATAAGTTTCGACCCCCAGGGCCTCTAGTATTTGAAGGAAACCTTTCTTAGCAATGGGATCGGTGGAAGCAACAATTGGAACTGTATTTAATGGCCACAGAATCCACAGACAAAGGCCAACCAATCCAAACATCAATCTTCCTAACATGTTTTGGGAAACAAGGCCTGGAAATCTATAATACCTTTACGTTCTCCAAAGATGAAGACAAAATGAAACTTAAACCGGTAATGGAACAGTTTGAAGCATACTGCAAGCCTAGAAAGAATATAATGCTATTAAGACACAACTTCTTAACTCATAAGCAACATGAAGGCGTATCATTTGATCAATTCGTGACTGATCTTAAACGACGAAGCGCTCAATGTGAACTTGGAGAACTAAAGGATTCCCTAATCAAAGACATGATCGTAATCGGAGTAGCGGACAACCAACTAAGAGAGAGACTCTTACGTACTAACGATCTTACACTATAAATGGCAATAAAAATTGGCCAAGCATCAGAGACAACAAAGAGACATGCAATGACCTTAAGCCGACCGGAAACCAGAAATCAGACTACCGTCGATGCACTAAACACTCCTCGCAACAAAAGTAAACGAAAACATCAACTCAATTCCAGTTCATCACCAACTACAAACCAATGCAAATACTGCGGAAGTTCACATCAAAGAGGGAAATGCCCTGCTTATGGAAAAACTTGCTCAAAATGCCACAAACCAAATCATTTTGCTGCTGTTTGTTTGTCAACGTCACGCAAAGTACACTATTCAAGCGAAGGTCAGTCTGATTATGTCAGTGACACAGGAAATGGCGACGTGGATCACGTATTTATAGGGACACTGTCGTGATGAAAATTACGATGTCAACACACTTAACAACACAAAGAACAACGATCGTGATTGGGTCATCTCTCTACGATCGAATTACAGTGTAACGCAATTCAAAATGGATACCGGTGCCCAAGCAAATGTTCTACCAATGTCTACACTGAAAAGATTATCTTGTAAGCCCCCCATCGATAAGACTCACACAAGACTTACAGCGTACAACAGAATGGACATACCAGTTATGGGAAAGTGCACGCTAGAAATACATCACAACAACGCAATCCATTCAGTTCCCTTCATCGTTGCTGACACTACATTCCCGCCACTATTGGGACTTCAGACATGCGTTGATATTAGACTAATTAAGCGTGTCTGGGCACAAAATGCCAGTGTGCCAGACTTTATACAAGATTACAAAGACGTGTTCGGAGAGCTTGGATGCTTGAAAGGAGAATACCACATCAACATTGATCCCAACGCAACACCAGTGATTGACCCACCTCGTAAAATACCGATCGCACTAATGGAGAAACTTAAAGCTGAGCTAGAACGCATGTGTAAACTGAATGTCATCGAAAAAGTTGATGAACCGACTAACTAGGTTAGCTCAATGGTGATTGTGGAAAAAGGTAATGGCCAACTACGCATCTGTCTAGATCCCAGAGACTTGAACAAAGCAATCAAACGTCACCACTACCCAATGCCAACTGTTGATGAGGTCCTTTCCAAACTCGGTGGAGCCAAAATATTCTCAAAGCTAGAGGCTTCAAGTGGTTACTGGCAAATCAAAGTTGATGAGGCGAGCGCAAAGCTTCTAGCGTTCAACACGCCGTTTGGACGCTACTGCTTCAAAAGACTTCCGCTTGGAGTCCACAGCGCAGCTGAAATATTCCAGAAGAGAGTTGCTGAAATCAATGATGGCATGGAAAATGTAGCAAACGACCAAGATGACATCATTGTTTTTGGCCGAGACAGAGAGCAGCATGACCAAGCATTAAAAGACGTCCTAAGCAGAATCAGAGAGTCAGGATTGAAACTTAATGAGAAGAAGTGTCGAATTGGAGTCACTGAAACAACATTTCTTGGCCACGTGATCTTGGCAGAAGGAATCAAGCCAGATCCAAGAAAGATCGAAGCCATAATAAACATGCATACTCCAAGCATCAAAACAGAGGTTTAACGATTTCTAGGCATGGTGACGTACCTTGGTAAATTCTTACCGCACCTCTCCGAGGAAACAGCCCCGCTGGGACAACTTCTTGAAAAGGATGTTGACTGGCACTTTGATGAACGCTATCACAACGCAATACAAAGATTAAAGAACCTCGTGACAAGCAGCCCGATACTCACCTACTATGACCCCAACTTGGCACTAAGGATCACAGCAGACGCTTCTAAGTCAGGTCTAGGCACCGTACTTGATGTCATCAAGATGTCTGGAAGCCCATTGCTTATGCCAGCAGAGTAATGACACAAAGCGAACGTGAGCGATTCCATGAATATGCCTATGGCAGACCAGTGACAGTTCGATCAGACCACACTACTCCATCACCGGAAATGCTTCTGATGAACCGGAAGCTTAAGACGCGTCTACCAGAGTTAAATGGTAGAGAAATCTCAACAAAGTCGCTGAAGCAAAAACAACACTAAGACAGGGGAACCAAAACACTCCCAGAAATCTCCAGTGGATCCAGTGTCAGACTACATGATGGCAAGAGTTAGAGCATCCGAGGACAGATCATTGAAAGAGCTGAAACTCCAAGGTCATACACCATACAAACAGAGAGCGGAGAGCACTATGAAAAAACCATCAAGATGTATTAGTTACATAACACCCAGAACCGGAAGGACCAAAGACACCTGACAACGAAGAACAACCAAATTCTGAGACTTCAAATGAAATACAACCACCGCCAACAGAAGTCCAGACAAGTCCACCCAACATCTATGCATACGTAACCCGCTATGGAAGGGCCGTCAAGCCACCAACACGATTCCAATGACTTTAACCAAATAACATTACTTAAAGACTCTATAAGGACCACATTAATTAATCAATATGTACATAGCCAACCATTGTTTCAGTTTACGCGTTTCCCAGTATTTAAAGAAAGGGAGATGTCATGAGTAATTCTATACCTGAGTTAATTAATGATCATGTAACTACTACGAGAAATATGAGGCATTCCAATAAAGCAGTCAATGGAGCAGCACGCTTGTCCTTGATCATTACAGTTAGGACACCCATCCGTTTTTAAGCTCAGTATTTTAACACGCTGGGCCAAAGAACAAAATATCAAATGCGACCAAAATTTAGTGAATGCAGTTTAGAGATGTAACTCCTTGTACTTTGGCAATATTTTGATCAGCAAAAAACTGACACTTCCGTTAATATCTCCAAGTAGCTTTACTTTAGTTTGACAAAATTTTGTCACAAGTTTGGAGCAACAGTGAAACAAATGAAACGTTTATAGTTTTGGCATATCACTCCCAGTTAAAAAAAAAAGGAAAAAAAATCGTAAAAGTAGCGGCCTTGTTATTTTTCTGCTCTGCCTCTGCCGCCATTATAACAGAGACAGACCCACCCCTCCCCTGTGAGTAGTTGATTAGACCAGCACTGATTATGATCAGGAATTTCACACCTACGAGAGAGACCTTTACAACATATACATGAAAACGATGCCTAAGGGCCTAGATTTCATGTAAAGTAAATTGAAAGAATGCGATTATGACAGAAAGTGAAGACAAAGCTTCTCCACGAGATTTCCCTGAATCAAAACTTTCAGAATTTCGGTGAAGAGTCCACGGAAGCCTTGATCGTACTGCCACAGGCTTCAAAATGTCGTTTTAAGGCAGTAAAGCTGTTTATAATCTTAATCTGAAGAAAAGTGCATGGAAAGTAAAATAATGTTCCTATCACAGTACGGCTGTACGGAATCTGTGAGATGAAAAGACATAGCTAGTCAACTTCGCCTCTATTTTTGATTCTGTCGGCCCTTAGACCTCGTTTTCATGCTTACATGGTAAAGTTATAGAGCGAGAGAGAAGAGCGAAACTGATGAATGTAAAATGAAAAAGTAACAAAAAGGGTGAGTAGTGTACAAAACTTCGGTAGTGCAATTATGGCAGAGAAAGCAATGGAAAACTTTTCCAAAATGGAACCCAGTTAGAATTAATATCAAACGGTGCTTTTGTTTTACAAAATTTGGCTTTTTTAATGAAGATGTCCACCTATTTCAAAAATGATTCACAGATAGGAAGTCATTTCTAGTGCTTATAGTTGCTGTTATATAAATCATGTGGTTTTGGAATGACCTATTCAATCGCGTAACTCGGTTGCCGCAAACAAACTTTTTGCTTGGTCTTTACATGGCATTGTTATTTCTAACTACTTGTTCTACTCTGCATTTATGTAGGTCTGGTTCCACTCAGGGATGAGCACAAAGACAGAAGACTTTGAATTATGTACAAGAATAGAGAATGTGCACTTACCAAAAGAAGGGTATTTTGGGATATCTGCTGCTACAGGAGGTCTTGCTGGTTTGTATCTTATGGATGGACATGCTGTGATGTTTATAAACATTATCTTTTTCATGTTTGCGCCAACCTTTCTAAGATAATGCGATCGTACAATTTGTCGAATTTTTAAAAAATATATATATATTATATATATTTTTTTAAAGGTGGGGCTTTTGGCCATCTTTTTCAGACAAAATAGTGTAATGGAATTACAAGCTCTTTCAGCTCATATCGGTCTTCAATAATATAACCAATACTTTCAAATAATAAATAAGTTAACACACTGTAATAATAAACCCCAAATTTCTCATTTTATTGTGTTGAAGAATGAGTTTTCAAAGCCAAAGTTTCAAGAACAGCACAATTTTACCGCACTTGACGATCCTAGTTTTGGACACTTTGGTGATTTTCTTAAAATTTAGCTTGAAGACCTACCATTTTTTGATATGTTGAGGTTTTAGACACCATGAACTTACGGTGAAAAAATCAGGGCAGGTCACCAATTTAGGTTTTTAGATATTTGCCGTTGAATATCAAAATGCCTTATCCGCCATATTGAAAAAGCTCTACCACCGGAATCCCAACCAACAAAAACCATGCGCAGAAAAGATGCGTACGAATGCACGAGTGCATTACCTTAACAACGGGTTTTGCTGCATTGCACTGAATCCAATTACTACACTCTTTTCTTCATTCTTGACAAATGTAGTAAAGCGTTAACAGAAAGTCTACAGATTACATTCAAAGTTTTGTGCCTGGTGTGAGGATTGCCGGATAGAGTTCTAAACACTTCAAAGTCCTTAATTATTCTTAATGTTCATTTTGTTGTTTCAGATGATCACGATGTGTTGGCATTCAGCACTTTGACTTTGACACCACCTCAAGAAGGGGTAAGTAAAGACTAGCTACATGTAAAGGCTTAGATATACAAAAACTAAATAGAAACTAGTATAGAATGCATGGGTGTGTGATAAATACAATAACCAATGTAAGGAAATCTGCAACACCATGAAAAAAAGATACTTAAGAAAGAAATGAAGTCTTACTATCTGAATAGCAATTTTTAGTTTACCACTTTCCGTACATTGGTTCAATGGTCAAGCACAAAGCCTTCAATTTAGGCTACAAGAAAGTTCAAAAGAATTATTCAAATTTGATAATCGTACCTTTAGTGGAATGCCTTGTATTTGACTAGTGAACCGATGTACGGAAAGCAGTCAAATCTTCGTTTGCACGTTACATGTAGGTCATTCCGGGCATGATGAGGGAATTTTACAAAATTAATGATTTCTCTTTAGTTCCTTTTGTCTATATAGTTAACGTGAGAGAAATGCTTTTGTCTTTTGATCCCCTAGGGAATGGTTGGAACCATCAATAGAAAACTACATAAAGGATCAGACAGAGGGGCATGTGTTGGTTAACCCCTCCGCTCTTATTAAAAAAAAAAAAAGGGAATCTGGTCTTTTGGTGTGATGTGCATGTAAAAGGAAAAATATGAATGACTCATGCTTTTTTCTTGCACCTAGGCTGCCCCAGGGACAGGAATTTCTCAGGAAGAGCAAGAAAAACTTACTAAGCAATATGAAGAGTATCAGCAAAAGCTTGAACAACAAAAAAAAGAGTGAGAAAAATATAATTACTTTAAATTGACCTTTTCAACCTGGGTGTAAAGTTTTCCCATTTCACACGTGTCCTTTCCTTGGGTGTTGTTTCTTTGTTTCTCGTCAGCACTTTGGAAGACACAAAACTCAAACAAAGGATTTTTTCCTCAAGGTCTGACACATGGTTGGTCTAAAATGGAAAACATTATGCAAACTGAGCTAAAAAGGTCTGTTGACCTTTATTCACTTATTTTTTCATGCATTCATTCCGAAGCACAACCTTTATGAAGGGTATATGTGAACTGTAAGGAAACGAACAAAGGTCATTTTTTCTCTAATCTGAAGTTTACCTCTTACAGGAATTCCCAACGCCTTTAATTCAGGGGAGGGGGGGGGGGGGGTAGGAAGGGCAAAACAATGGAATATTATTTTGAAATATTCCATTGTTTTGTCCACCAAATAGAACTGCTTTGGGAATTGCTGTAAGAGATCTATACCATAAAATCATGTTCGTTGATTGCTCGGTAGTCAAGCCAGCTTTTTTCAGATTGTGAACAGAGTTAATTGTTTTGGAGTGATTATAATATATTGGTTTGTTCGCTTGGTTTAGCATTTGGTTCTTACTTCAACAACTAGATCTTACAACTGGAAAGCTTCTCTTGAAGATCCGTGAATAATGGGCGGAAAAAAAATAAAAAATAAAAATAAATAAAAGAGAAAACAAACGAAAGAAAGAAATCCAATAGACCACTTCTGAGTTCTCAAAAATGATGCACGAAGGCGAGGCGTCACGCAAAATCATGCTTGGTGGCATGAAACAACTCATATTTCTTTGACTTTCTCAGTTGCTTAAAGGGTTATTACGAGTGAACTGCAAACAAGTCATAGAGAAAAGAGTGACAACAGAACAAGTTAATCCTTTCATGCCACAAAGTGTGATTTCCCACAAAGCCTTTCCTTCATACATCATTTTCGAGAACTCGGAAATGGCCTATTGTTTTAACTTTTGATAATGATATTCCCCTCAGGTATGCTGAAGCACATCCTGATAAGGTGAAAAAGGACGAACTCCAGGTAAATATCTACGCTACCGCTCAATATTCGCCCTTCACGTGGCCATAAACCCTCTGCATTGTATCCTTTTATACCCAGCATGTACTACACAGGCTTGTTGATACAATCGAGAACCTATGTAAACTAGTGTGTCTTAGAAACTCAAATTCAATGTAAAAGCAATGAAATCCTCCTAGAAACAAAAAATTTGAAGTTAATTTGGTGATTCATTTTAATTCATAAATTGTGAGGAAAATGACAAATAATATCGAAAAAATAAAAGTATAATTGGGTGTGATTTTAGCTCATTAGTGGGGAATCGCACCTAGAAACTCTGCTTTACCTTTTGCCCCATTACCATACTTTGTGCCCTGTACCGAATAACTTCTATCCAGTTGTCTTCACTGTATACCCTTTACGCTATCCCTGAATGTTAGCGTTTTCTGCAGGCATGATGTAAACGCTGGATTGGACTACTGGACTGGACTTTGGACTTGTGTTTTTTGAGAGCATAGCCAGGAATAGCCCATTTTGTCGATATTTGGTTGAGTGATCACAAACAATAAGATCTAGATCAAGGCTCTGGGGAAACAAAAGAATATTTAGATGTTATTGTGCTTGGTAAATGATTAGATCGAGTATGTGTTTTTTCAAGCAAATTTGCTTGAAGAAACACAACATACTCGATCTAACAAAAGAGTAATTACTATTTCATTGTTTTCCCAGAGCCTCGATTCAGATCTTGTATCTGATCACTCAACGGTCATGGCTGCCAATTTTGAGCCCGCGTTAAACGGACAGCGGCGAGTCCCATTAAGGCAATATTTTCAAAATGGGTTTCAAAATTCTACAGTCTGAAATAGTGGAAGCGTACTTAAATTCTGCTAATCTAAAAATATGCAACTGAAAATTTATATTTTCGCGCCAACTTACCAAGCCCTTCGCGGGTAGCTACAATTGGAAGTAAACAACGTTTGGCTTTTATTGTCAACTCTTCTGTCGAAAAGTAGTTATCCCATAGTACTTAGCAAGATTTCCTTACCAGGGTCATGAACTTGCGACAACAACTAATCCTAATCTTGGGCCAGAGTGAGAGTGCCATAAAATATGACCCTGCTTTAGTTCAAGCACTGTTTTTGTATGTAACTGTTTTTGTATGTAACTGTTTTTGTATGTATTTGGTAATATTTCAAAGATTCAACCGATTATTTTGACTGTTCGGCTGAATAATCGTCATGAAGCTTCGATCAATGATGGAGAACAGATTTTATATTCAAGATCGTGATAAATCGTCAAGATCTAAACCTCATGGAGCGGAACAAAGTAATCTTATTATCATCAAGCCGCTGCATTTCCAGTCTTTATCTTCAAAATCTACAATTAAGAACCTGGTCAATTTCTGTCTTTTGAATTCCCGGTCTGTTTGCAATAAGTCAAGTTCGATCCGAAAGTTGGTGAGTGACAGTGACTTTGACTTGTTTGCATTAACTGAGACTTGGCTCCGTGGTACTGAATACGATGATTTTGTTACTCGTGATTGTTGTCCTGATAGTTACACTCTACATCATGTTCCTAGATTGGATTCTTCGGGAGGTGGAGTTGGTGCAATCATTAAGAACAGTTATAAAGTTACATGTCAACAATTGATTCCTTTCCGAATATTTGAATACATCAATCTTCTCATCAAGTCTGCTAATTTTCTGGTTCGCCTTGTAGTGGTTTATCGTACAGGTCCAGTTACATCTATTTTTTTCGTGGTGAATTTCTTCAACATCTTCTTGCATCTCCAGAAATTCTACTTCTCGTGAGGGATTTCAATATTCACGTTGATTCTGCTAATGACAGGATTGCATCTCGATTCCTTGAACTGCTTGAATCTTGTAATCTACGTCAACATGTCACTTTTCCGACGCAAAGAGAAGGGCATACTCTGGATTTAGTGATTACACGTGCTGACGAGAATTTTCTGAGTGATTTAAAGGTATTTCAACCTGGGCTTTCCGACCACTTAGCTATTTAATGCTATCTCAAATTTGCTAAACCGCCCTTGGAAAGAAAACGGATAGAGTATCGAAAATTGCGATCAGTAGATACAGACTCCCTCTGCTGTGATATCGAGAACTCTTCACTGCTCACTAATCTTCATTATGGAGATATTAATGGTTTGGTTAATGAATATAATAGTACACTTAAATCAATCATAGAACGGCACGCGCCGCTGAAGTCACGAGTTGTCACCTGCAGACCTTTTACACCTTGGTTCAGTGAAGAAATCTTGCTAGCCAAAAGGCAAAGGAGGATGCTTGAAAATCGCGTTTGAGCAATTCTGATGAAGATCATGATAATTTCACTGCTCAATGCATCGCTGTTAATCGCTTGGTTAAGGAGGCGAAGGAAAGCTATTATTTTTCAATCATTGATGAGAATAAAAGTAACCAACAAGTTCTTTTCAACTCTATTAATTCTATCTTAAATAAGAAGTATGAAGCTCGTTACCCTTCTTCTACTTCTGAATCTGACCTGGCTGAATCCTTCATCAAATTTTTTTTTCGGGGAAAATTGTAAGACTACGGTACGACGAGCGATCTCTGGACTGCCGAGCTTGTTTTATTGATCCTGGTTGTGCCCAAAAACAATCATGCCCTTGACCTACAATCCGTATGGGCGACACCTTGCACTTACATTCCTTAGTTAAGGCCAAACTACTTATTTCTACTAAAACTAATAAATGTGCAGGTAGCCACGTATAAAATTGATAGTAACTGTTATAACTGAATTAATTCTACCTAGGGGATCAACGAGCAAAAACATTTAGCAAATGTGCCCAAAAAAACATTCAAGCAAATAAATTCTTATTTCTAAAACTATGTGGCATAACAAAATTAAGAACATTCGTGATAATTTACATGCCGTCAATACTAGTTCTGTTACTGATGATGGAATCATGTGTCCAGCTTTCGAACTCCTGTTCGTTCAGCCTGTCACTGTTGATCAAATATCTACATGTATAAAGTCTATGAGGTTGAAATCCTGTAAACTGGACCCTGTACCGGCCTCTATTTTGAAACACTGCCTTCCATCGTTATTATCAGTTATTACTAAAATTGTGAACCTATCTCTGGAATCTGCTGTCGTGCCAGACTCTTTTAAAACTGCGTCTATTCTTCCGTTGCTAAAGAAGGCGAACTTGAACATTGAAGAATTCCAAAACTTTAGGCCAGTGTCCAACCTTCCTTTTATCTCAAAGTTGATTGAAAAGATTGTTGCTTTTCAGCTGTTGAACTACCTTCATAACAACAACTTAACAGAAGTTTTCCAGTCAGCATATAAGAAGCTACATAGTACTGAAACAGCCCTTCTGGAGGTTCAAGATGACATTCTTACCACAATTGATAATAATAGATCAGTGATTTTACTATTAATGGACTTGTCTGCTGCTTTTGATACGGTAGATCACTCTGTGCTCCTAAGGCGTCTTTCCACTTGCTTTGGAATTAAGGGTAAGGCCTTATCTTGGTTTCGATCCTATCTTCAAAATCGCTATCATCCAGGATTGAAGCATGTATCGCTGACGTCATGAACTCGATGTTGTCTAATAAACTAAAACTTGATACTGACAAAACTGAACTTGTAATTAGTTCTAAATTTCGTCCTCGACCATCAATTCCCCTTATTAAGGTTGGAAGTGACTCAGTTGAACCTTCAGGGTCTGCGAGAAATATTGGTATCTTATTTGACGATAATATGGACTATAATAGTATTAGTGGTGTTTGCAAATCATGCTTTTTTCATATTAGGAATTTGTCTCGCATTAGAAAGTTTTTATCAGCAGAAAATACTAAGATCTTGGTTCATACATTTATTATTAGCAAGCTTGATAACTGTAATTCTTTATTATATGGCTTACCTTCTTATCTCATTCAAAAGCTCCAGTGCGTACAAAATTGTGCAGCTCGTCTTATAATGTGCTGGAATAAGTACGACCATATCACACCAATTCTTAAGGAGTTACATTGACTGCCAATTCAGCATACTTATAAGGCTCTTAATGGCTTGTCTCCCAGGTATATTACTTCCTTACTGAATCCATATGTTCCATCAAGGAATTTACGTTCTTCTTCTAAACAGTTATTATGTATTCCATCTTCTAACCTTAAGACTTATGGAGACAGAGCTTTATCTAGGTGTGCTCCTAAATTATGGAATGACCTACCTAATGAAATAAGATGCAGTAGTGATATTAATGCTTTTTAATCTCAGTTAAAAATTTATCTTTTTAGGATTGAATTTTAGTTTCTTAAATTACTGAATACTTTTCTGAATGCTTTTGGTATTTTATGGTTTGCTTAGTTTTTTATTACAATTATTATTATTATTTTAAATATATTAGGTATGTTAAAGTAATATTTAATTAAGGATTTATTAAGTATTTCTTCATATTATTTATCTATTTATAATGTGAATTAATGTCTTAAATATGAATTTATATGGATTAATGTCTCTATTAATTAACGTCTTTATTAGAATTAATGATTTTTCAATTATGCAATTAGTTAGTCCTTAGTTTATTATCAGTTTATATATATATAATTAGTAGTATATTATTAGTTTGATTATGTGATACTTATAAAATGAGTAGCAGTGTTTTATCAAATATAATATACTACTATATTTGATAAAACATGTGCTGCTCGTTTTATAAATGGCTTAAACAACGTCTAGGTATGTTCTCATTTTCTGCTGAATTTTTGAGAAATGAACTAAATTTTGCAGAGAAAATTCAAGTTAAAGTTGAAGATAATTCTATATCAAAGATATAAAACTCCTTCATGGTCCCTGATTTCTATTGTGTTTTGCTCATTAATTATTCATGACTTTTTTAATATTAGTTTATTGTCATTGTAAAGCGCCTTAGAACTTTAGTATTTGTGCGCTATATAAGTAATGTATACAATATGAGTGACCATGCTGTATTTGATGTACAAGCTCGAGCCGCAGGCGAGAGATAGTAGATCAAATACAGCATGGCCACGCATATTGTAAATTGCTTATGATACGTCTAGGTTAGCTATATCGTGTTTGACTAAAATTTTGAACATACATGTGAATTGGGCTAAGAAAATTAGCTTTAAATTTTATGCAAATCAGGACGATTTTGTATGAGATATATAAGCTCCTCCATGCTTATGATTTTCTATTGTTTTGGCCTCATTAATTATTCATGAGTATTATAAATAAAGTTATTATTTGAATAAATACAACAACTTTTTTGAAAGACATGTTTCGGCATGCTTATGCCATCATCAGTTTAATAGAAAGAGTGA
>JAAAQI020128613.1:0-10556 GCA_011800005.2 Stichodactyla mertensii | reverse complement strand
AATCAAACCTGATTACTTAATTTCATCCTGGGTTCAATCTTATATGAAGATGTTGGCTGTCATGGTAATCAAACCTGGATTAGCATATCAGACTTTGAACTACTAGGCCCTGGAGTTGTCTAGATAGTATGCATGCAACTATACTATAGACTGTAAACCTATAGGGAAGAAATTCCATGTAAAAGTGTTAGTGGGGGGGCTCATAATTGGCCTTTCCAAAATTGAGGGAGGGACTGGGAACAAGTGTAGAAATATTAATCTAATTAAAAACCAAACCCCATCACATGAAAGACCTAACTAAAATTATTCAGTTTAATGAGTTTTAGAATGTTTCGGCAAAATACTGACTGATTAGCAGGCTTTAAACAAATTGTAAAAATAAGAGAGAATGACATTATGTCCTCAAACCCCATACATTCTCTCTTATTTTTGTGACTTTTAAAAGCTCACTACTCAGTAAGTATTCATCCAATATGCTCAAAGTTGGTAATAGGGGATCATTTCTAATTAGATTAATATTTCCACTAGGCCCCAGTCCCTTCCTTAATTCCAGAAAGGTGTTGCCCCCCTTTGTCTACCTCAACAAGACTCAGGTAATACCATTTTAGAGGTCATTTTCAAAATTTTTGACAAGCACTCCCACTTTCTTATAGTGAGTGCTCCCCTCTACTAGGTGTATACCATATTATTAATAGTATGATAAAGATTTATTGACAATTTTAAGGTTCAAATACTGTAATAATTTTTTTACCAGTGGTGGTGTGTAGTCAAAACTGTGGTCAGCTTGACATTTTCCTCTTCTACCGCTGATATTACCTGCAAATAGTGCAAAAAATATGGTAATTTACTACCACATAATGGAAGCATGGATGGTATGTGCTGTTAATGCACTGTCTCTCACCACTGGGGTCTCAGGTTTGATTCCTGGACCTGCTATCTCATGTGAGTAGAGTTGTTTGTTGGTTCTCTCCTGTGCTTTTCTCCAGGTTCTCCGCTTTTCTTCCCTCCGCAAAAACCAACTTCTAAATTCCAATTTGATCTATGGGCATTCCACCTTAGATTGGAGCCCAGCTCTGTTGTGAATGAGCCACATTGTTCCATAACAACGAAAGCTTAATAGATTTTTTTAAATAGAATATATGGTGTAGCCACAGTGCCACCACAAACTTGATGTACAGTAACAGTATTTTTCCCTACTCCTTCCCTCTTAGGAAAACTCTTAGCACTCTGAGTACCAGTATATAACAGTATTAAAAGTTAAATTAATTTTTTCAAGTTTAAACTTGGCAAAAGATGTTTGTTTTGAAGTACTGAAGGTAAAGATAAATAAATGTCCTGGTGATCTTTGGAATCTTCCTGGTCAACACAATGCACTTTAACACACTGTAATTTTATAGCATGCAGCTCAAATGTAACCCCTGGTTACTGCAAATCTCAATATTCTGCAAACTTGGTAGTTGTGAGCTCAGCCCATTGGAATTTGATTTTTCATTGCTGCCAGTCAAATATGTAAAAGCTACCAACTTAATATTATTGATTGATGGCAACGAAAAACCAATTTCACAACAAGCCATTGAAATATCTGAGTTTGCAGAACACTGAGAATCATAGTAAGTCAGTTTGACTTATAACCAGGGGTTACAATAAGTTTGCTTATAGGCTTATAGTATAATTTCAACCTTTTTCATAACTGACAATCATAAACAGTTGCAGGATGTACCTTCTTAGGCTCTACTGGATCTACAATGGCTGCTTCTTTGGTCTTCTCATCAATCAAGAGATACATATAATTGTCGGACAATGCTGGAAGAAGCCTCACTTTCATGTCTTCTTGTGATATCACAATTTGCTGTGAGTGGCTTTTGAATGTAGGGGAAGTTGTGAATTGTCTTGTAAGATGATTGGATATTGATCCTGTGTAAATAACAACTGATTATAAACTATAGAAAATTATAAAACAAAAACTGGCTACCATTTAAGGAATTAACAATAATTAGAGTGGGGAGGGGTAAAAATAAGGGAACAGTCATCCATTTTTTCCTTCTGCCCTCAGGCTAAAATGTCACTGTATTCCATTTGCCAACCCATAACATTGGCTGTGCCTGTCAATCAGCTGTCACTATATTTCCTCACATTGAATCATATTTGTTGAATGACATACTTTATTAGTAAGTTGTACTTTATTAACCCCCAAAATAACCCCCAAAAAGCATTATTTTCCGGCTCCATACCTCTTCCTTGGAAGGATAAGCCTGCAGTGAAGTAATTTTTCTTGCAAGACACCAAATTAATGACGGAAAACCTCACAAATCCCCTGCAAACTCTAAACGTGATCATCGAAAATTCTTAAAAATTCCAAATTTAACTTTGTCAAGTCCGAGGGAGACTGAAACTACTAGATCCAGTCCATTCCTCTTGTACGAGGAACGCCTTGTGGATATCGACATATTGTTTTTCATCTCGCGAAAAGTATTCCAAAAATTCTTTTTCGAATCATCACCTCAAGATCTTCGGCTTTTGATAAAAGACGATTGAAGTGGAGAGAACGTTAAAGTATGGGGATAGGTTTGGAGCATTTTGACGACAATGTTCCTGCTGAATTCATATGTCCCAGCTGTAGAAAAGTCATTTTTCACCCCTTAGTAACGGGTTGTTCTCACGTTTTGTGTACAAAATGCTTCAACAAGCGAGTAAAGAGACTTCTAAAATGTCCTACTTGTGGTGGCCCGATGGGAGAAGGAGTTAACAAGCTTGATTCATCGTGGAAAAGAAGATATGAAAGGCTTAACGTTAACTGTATCAAGGGCTGCGAAAAGGCTATGACATTGGGGGAATTGCAAAGACATTTGGAGGAAGAATGCCCCTCATCGTTCACGGTATGTTCAAACAGTGGATGCTCCAAGAAAATACGAAGGAGAGACTTGGCTCAGCATTATGAGCAGTGTGACTATAGGATAGTGAGGTGTGAAAATTGTGGTTTTCACACCCGGTTTGTTAATTTGAGAACACATCAAATTGTCAGGAAATGTGCACTGCGCAAGAGCCTACACATGATTGTCCAAAGCAGACGGGAAATGGATGCGCAGGTAAAAGAGTACAAGCGTCAAGTGGACAAAGATAGTTTTAAAAGAATCCTTAACGAGAGAGACATGGAAAAAAACAAATTATGGACTGCAATATATCGTAACAATCCAAACAGAATGTCATCTCGCAGTCCCAGTCCAAGTAGATGTGTTAGTGCCATGGAGCTGCAAGATGGGCATGGCTCTCCTGAAGGGCAAAGGCCAATCAGGGGGAGTTCAGTTACTCCCAGAAGTGCGAGATCATATCCTGACTACATCCTGATGTGTATGAATTGTAACAGACTTTTCTTGGAAGAAAATAATCATAATTTAGCATGTCAATGGCATGAAGGGGTAGGTGGTGTTCATGTCAAGGGGAAGGATGGGTGACCCCCATCCCCACCCCCAACCCTGATAGAATATGCCTTTATTATCAAAGTATTGATAAATTCTGAAAGTCTCAAGTTATCTTAATTTATGAATCTCTTTTTTTTTCATGATCTCATCACTGGATGTGCCTTACCATTAATATTAACTTTAGCCGGTAAGTTATTACTTGTATGTTCATTAATTTTCTATTTACTTCTGTAAAATAGAATGAGAACTTGAACAACTCAAACTCTGGTATAATCTGTTGCATTGCTACAGCACCAAAACAAGGAAATTAATGTTTGTTTTTTTCTTTTTATTTAACATTTATGCTGATAAAGATTGTAGATGTGGTGAGTTTAGTTAACTTAATAACATTCATTGTCTACATGCACTAGACATCCAGCAATGTCAAAATATAATCCTCAACCCTGCTTTGTCTTTTTTTCTTTTCATATTGCTGCATGTGATTGAACATGTAAAGTTTGTAAGTACATGTCATAATGTATTTATATAGAATATGCTATCCAGAAATCTAGTTTTGGCCTGTTGAATATAGAAAAATTTGATTGGCATATTAGTAATCATGTTAACTAGCAATGCTATCAACTTTAAACTTTCATTGACAATTCAGTGCTCAAACCAACTAACAATCTTTTTTATTCCTTTTTTTTCCAAAATGTGTATGGCTGGATACTGAAGGGGGTGAGTTCTGCAAGTGAACATGTACCTAGTGCATGCTTACTTTTAAAGTAAAATACATGTGTTAGCTTTTTATTAAAATGTATTATTCTCTCTTTTATTTTTCATCTCCATGGTTTAATTTGCTGCATTGCTTTGAACAGGGGGTGAGTAACACAGAAATTGTTCATGTTGTTGTGAAACTCCTTCCTTTTAACTTTCAATTCCCTTTTGGCTGTTTATTTTCAGAAGTGTTTTCAAAAAGCTAATGCCAATTATACTTTATTTTTTTTATGATTTCATCATTTTTCCTCATCGACTTCTTATGGAAACATTGCAGATGGTGAGTATTGGTTTAAGTCCTTCAGTAGTGATGGATAGATTTTTCAAAGAATATGATTCATCTGTGTATGTAGTAGAGCACACAATTCACAGAGCTGCCATTATAATTTTGGGTTCCCAAGATTTTCAGGAAGCAAACCTTTTGACTCCAAACTGCTGATCAGGTCCTAGAAATTTTCAAAGATGCCACACAGAAGATTTCATTTCATTAAAACTAGGAATTCATTTTGCAAGGGACTGCCACACTCTAGACAGGCATTTAAGTATTTTGCTAAAGGAGTTTTGAATTTTTTCTCTAGTGTCAATCTTGTGGTAAGCTTGACAACCTGGAAGGATGCGTCAGAGGTTACCATGTGGCTGCTCTTCCTCCTCGGCAAACTCAGCGAAGCAAGAGTCCAAGACAGTCCCCAACATTCTTAACTACAACCTAACATTTCTGTTAGTTATTTTACTTTATTAGCTTTACCATATATTAACTGGTAAATTGTTGTTAGTGGCTTTTATTCTTATAACTCAACATTACTTTTATGTGTACTTAAAGTAAAGAATAAAACTCCAAAATGATTGCTTGTCTGTTGAGTATTTTGATTAGACAGTGTGACCTTGACTTTGATTTCAGTCTGTAGTGCTGTGATCGATTTCTGGTATTCATTTTATGAAATGGAAGTCATGATGAGAGGTCCTTTCAAAATTTATCACTGTATAGGGAACAAAAACTGGATTTCTTTAAATGTGTGTGTATGGGGAGGTGAAGTTAAGGATAAAGTTTACAAGGGCCCATTTTGATTAGAAAAGCTCTTTACATTGGGTGTAACTTTTTTCCATTTCAAACCATGTGTGTTCCTACTTCTAGACTTAAAAGACAAATAAACCCTTATTTCTTACTTTTTGCAATCTTACATCCCTTTGCAGTACAGTCTAGAGTTATGGATATTTTCCAAACTTAACTAGAGTTAAAATAACTTCACTGATTATTATTAATCTTCAATGATATCTAAGGTTTGCTCTAAAATGATCGAGTGTCCTTCAAACTTGAAATAACCATTAAACCTCTTTTTCTGGAGGAGAGAAGGAAGCCAAAGGATGTCATCTGGCCACATGTCCTTGTAAGGCACTTCATCATGATTGAACCATTGGGGTTTCATTTCTGAATTTATCAGACAAGATTTTGTGAGCAGAGATGATTTTCAATAATTGGAAAAATTATGAAAAAAATGTATTAGGACAAAATGGAATAACTATAAGGGACTGATCATATGTTGCAGGGGGCAGTGTTTTCTAGAGTTGGGAGTTACAATTTTCAAAATCAACTGAAAGCAGAGGGTACATTTTTTACAATTTCAAATAGCTTGGGGGTAGATTTTGTTTTCATGCAACCTAGTAACTTTAAATTTGAACTTTGAATTTTAAGATTTTGGATGAAGGGGGTACAATTTTAAGTAAATTTTAGGAGTGGGGGGGGGGGGAAATTGTAATTACCATTTTTTTCAGAAAATCCCCCCCTGTAACATAATAAATGATTGGTCCCTAATATACCTTCAGTTTCTGTTGGTTCTCCCTCGACATCTTCTGTTCTGAATACATGTACTTCGAGAATCACTGGATCACCAACAAATTCAAATTTCAGTACTCCAACCTTAATGAGATTATTAGCCTTCAAACAACATTCTTCTAAGAGTTCTCTGAAAAAAAAAGTAACTGGAACGAAGGTTAGTGTGTAATAATGCAAGTTATAAATAACACCTAACAAACAAGTCACAAACTGTGACATCTTTTGTTTGGTGTTATGAACTGAGATATTCCCAGAATGCACTGCTATGGCAGACTAGTGGCATGGTCTATGGGCATCACACTTTTTATCTTCTTATCTCTGGGTTTCCTTTCTCAAATCAGGAAGGAGGGAGACAGGAGAGAGAGAAAGAGAGAAGTGGATAAAGGAGAGATGGATCTCTCCTACCTGTTTGTGTGTGTGTGTGTGTGTGTATTGAGGGGGGGAGGGGGGCAGTGGCTCCCTATGGACACAGGTGGCATACTAGACAAAAGATGCTTGAATTTTTCAACATTCATTACAGCAATTTTACATAACTTTTTAGCCATACCATACTTTCTCATACTGTGACTATACTACATGTGACGTAAGCCTTTGTCATTCATGTGCCAACCAGAGATTGATTGGCTGGTGAAACCAAGCAACTTGTGAAAAGCTTTTGTGAACATGGTTGGCATATTAACATCACAATGGTTTTTTAGTAAACATGAAGTATCACTATACTGTATTTACTCATTTCAGTGCTGCGGCGCTTATTAAATTTTTTGGGTTTCAGATGTGGTGCTTATTTGGAGGTAGCATTTATTTAAGGGCGGCTTTATTTTATAAATCATGTTTACCGTCCACCTAATTATTTCCATGTCAGCCAATGATTTGATGCAAACTCAATACAAATCAATGCAAACACACAAATAATACAAAATATTGCATTTAAAAGTTCAAACTTCAACAGAAAATATGTTTCCCAGACTAATGTAGATAGAGTTACACTCTTGTTTTCGTTATTGATATTTTGATTAAGCGTGCTTTATATGGATATAAAGCAGCACTTATTTGAGGGCAGTGCAGTGCTTATTAATAATTTTGGTCTAAGGTACAGTCCTTATTTGAGGGCGGTGTTAAATTGGGGGCAGCACTAAAACGAGTAAATATGGCATGCCATGAAACACAATGAAATGGCTTCCAATTGTTTTTATTTGAATCATCCAATCACAATGCTATTGGTACAGTCATGGTATGTAAAGTAGGGACAGTTACAGTATGGCAACAAATGCCGAACCATCTAGCCTCCCCTCCCCCACCACCCTGGGGCTAAACATTGATAAGTGCATAATATACTATAGAATGCTCTAGAATGTTTTTATCCAGGATATAAATCCTCTATATTTACAAAACATCTAAGGTAGCGTAGAACTACAACATCATTCATGCAATGTTTACCTTTTAGCAGCTTCTACGATGGTCTCGTTCGGTTCAACTTTCCCGCCAAATCCATTCCATCGTCCAGCACCAAAACCACGTTTCTTCATTCCTAAAAGGATTTGCTGGGAATTATGGACGAGTACGAGTGTAAGAAGTTTGTTCTTAGTCATAGTAATCGATAAATGAAGCGAAAGTTCTGGTAAAAACTATTTTTGAGCTTAACGCTACAAAAACACCACGAGTTTCGTCAGCTCTGGATGTGACACAGGAAACCCAGTAGTGTCGTGAGGATCACGAATGGCAAAAACAATTAAAATATTATATTTACAATTCTATAATTTTTATTTCTCTTTGTTGCTTCTCTTTGTTTGATTTAATTTTCTCATTTTCATATGCCTTGGAAATAAGACGTGTTAAATCAATGATGTAAAAAATGGATTTAATTTTTGATTTATGAACAATATATTCATCTAGGATATAGGAATATTCTTAGATCCTTCTATTTATATGGCTTCAATTAAAATGTTATTAGAGAAGATAAACTGATTTTTTCTTTTCTTTTTCTTTTCTTTTTCTTTTTTTTTCTTTTTCTTTCTTTCATTCATGAAGATAATTACCATATCGTATTCAAAGTCAGCGGTTCAAGGCACCACAAATATGCGTGTTGTCATAAAATGCCTGGTAGATGTTTTCACTTCCTGTTTGTATCTCAGCTGTTGTTGTTTTGTTTTGTTTTAATTTCGTTTTTCTTGATCTTTAATTTAACGATGGAGGTGATTTTTCTCTCAAGCAGAAAATGGTTAGATGATTTCAATAGATTACTAATTTACCACAAGTGCTAGATCGTCGATATTATACGATAAAAAGAACATTATTGAAGATTATCTTAACTTGTTGGAAGATGGAGGCTCCCCATCTTTGGTTGATCGATCGAGATGGACGTTCGTTTATCGTGAATCTTCGTGATAATTCATGGAATGAAGTATCAACTCCGGAACTCAAGTCAAGGAACTGTTTTAAGCGAATATCTGCGGTTAATCGTTGTGCATGGGCAATCAATGCCAACCAGCAACCGTGTTTGTATGTTCATTCTACTCAAGTGCCAATCAGAACTCGTGTGGAAACGTGGGAGAACGAGAGATGGGGATTGATGAATGGATGGTCTGTGAAATCAGTAAGAACACTCAAAAGAACAATTGATTTACTGTTATTTCAGTTTATGTATTTGTGTTTGTCTTCTCTTTTCATAACTACAAATAACAAGCAATTATCATTATCGTCATCATCATTATTCCTCTGTTCACTTCCCCCTCCCCAAGGAAGAAGGTACATTAGCTATTAAAATTTAATGATTTAATTTAATGATTAAATTATTTGATTTTAATTATTTATTTAGATGTTTAGCAGTGATCGCTATCATTTTAGCAGCAAAGATGGCAAAATAAATCTTCCAAAAACAGGATTCAAGCTGCCATCAATGCACTGGACATGGGAAAGTAATTGGAACATTGATAGGAGTGTTCCTGGTGATATTGAGGTATGAAGTGCTATTTCATATGGCATAATGGAGGGTTCATAATTTATGTAAAGAAGGGGGACTCTCATGATTTTGAGAGGGTCATGATTTTTCAGCAGAAGATTTTTTTTGGGGGGGGGGACTTTCGAAAATGTTCCCAAAAGTAAGGCAAGGTACAAGGGTCATGGTTTTTTACTATTGTTTGCAGGATATCACATAAGGGGAGTCAGGAAAAAATTACTTAGATTGCCATGGAGGCATCCAAAAAATGTAAGGGAAAAATCTAAAATCATCATAGTTCCCTCTACATAAATTATGAATATTTCCTAAGCAACCAAATTCTCTAGAAAATATATTATAAGAAGCTGGCCATGTTAAAGACATTTAGCAATAGTTTGATTTGATCACGTAATTTTAAAGAGTGAATGTTTGATCTTCTTTTGTGTTCAGGGCTGGCAATATGCCCTTGACTTCCCTCGTACATATTATGAAGAGAAGGGTCAGCTATCCTGTGTGAGAAGAAGATGTTGGGCAAGATATTATAAATTTGATGGATATGACCGATGGTTATTGGTAAGCAGAGAAAAAAAATGTGTGTATACAAATTATGCATGTACATAATTCATTCATTCTATAGGTCTGTATATAATTTAGTCCATATGGGGTTTCAATATTTTCCATCAATGTGCAACACATTGTTACTGAAAAGAAGTAAGCCAAAGGTATTCTTGTTTTCCCCAACTTTGTAATGGCCATTCCAGTCCAACCAGACCATAAAATAGCTTGCTTCAGCTGTTTTCTGGAAACCTCTCAAGATTCACATCAAATGAAGCATAAAAAATAAGACATTATTGTTCATCTAATGTTGAGATGTTTTGATGTGCTGTATGAAGCATAAAAAATAAGACATTGTTCATCTAATGTTGAGATGTTTTGATGTGCTGTTTAAATGGAGTGCCCTTTGTAACCTTTTTCTCAATGAATGATTGTTCAACAAACCTCATTAGATTTCCTTATATTATTTCAGACCTGTGCCTGTGGGATAAAGATTCTCTATTTGAGCTAGTTACATCCATATTAGGCTTTATCCTGACTAGAGGGACAAGAATAAGCACAACACGTCATACACAAATACATAGTTAGTAAAATAAATATTTCAATAAATTCTGATTTAGATTCCAGGCCTTAGTGATGACCCTGTCAAGCAACCTTTCCAGGACATTGCAGTTGGTGGTACCATGATTCCTGGATGTAAACCAGGACAGCTGTCGGTATGGGCCCTCACTTTCTATGGCCAGGTAAAATAATGGTGGTGATGGGTGATAGTGGTGGTGGTGGTGGTGGTAGTGAGGGTGATAGTGGTGATGATGGTGGTGGTGGTGGTGATGGTGCTGGTGGTGGTGAGGTGGTGAGGGTGGTGGTGGTGGTGGTGAGGGTGATAGTGGTGGTGGTGAGGGTGGTGGTGAGGGTGATAGTGGTGGTAGTGAGGGTGGTAGTGGTGGTGATAGTGGTGGTGATGGTGGTGGTGCTGATAGTGGTGGTGGTGGGGGTGATGGTGGTGGTGGTGGGGGTGGTGGTGGTGGTGGTGGTGGTGGTGGGGGGGGTGATAGTGGTG
>JAAAQI020128602.1:0-14011 GCA_011800005.2 Stichodactyla mertensii | reverse complement strand
TCACAGAGAACACGATATCTGGCGAACTTTCGCAGACGGTTATTACGGGTAAACAACCGTCTGCACGCAGGCTAGGTTTAAGAAGCTTTACAGATTTAGCAAGATTCTTTAAAACTGGCATTATCATCATCATCACCACCACCAGCACCACCACAACCACCACATCACTATTAAAAGTATTTTTCCATGCTAGTTATTCCAAATTGGACCAACTGGGAAAACAAAGGAGACTGTAAAAAAATTTGCTGTGGTATTGGCGGCACAATAACTCAGACCCGCGCATGCACCAAAGGGTCAATAACTATGACATCTCCTAACGTTTGTGACGGCAACTCAACAAAGATCGTGACATGTAGAGAAGGATGTTCACAGTGTTCCTCTGGTAAGTTCAACCAACCAGACCTTTCTAATGCACACTGAGCTGCCGATGGTAGGATTTATCTAACCATGTGATTGGTCAACTTGTAGGTTTGATGTTGATGACTGAACGTCTTGTAGCTGTAGGATGTCTGGTGCTGGGACTAGTAATTAAACTGCTGTGAGTATAAAATGCCTTAAGAAGCACATTTCATTCATTCCAAAGCCCGCGTCCTTTAAATTCTCTACCAAGAAATGAAGGGGCTCTGAGAAAATCTGGTATATAGGACCATCAAGTCATGTGACAAGATTGACGGAGATATAACAGATCTAACAACATAACCCCACGGGGTATTATACCTCTTATTAACCGAGCGCGAGGGCCGTACTAAGTTATGAACCAATATTTTTCAACTGCCTTATGGCCCAAGAGCGTAGCGCGCGGGTCATAAAAAAAGTGGAATAAAACGAGGTTGCATAACTTACGTACGGACCGAGCAAGCGATGTCAATAAGATGTTTATTATATGGCAAGTCGAACAGAAAACTAAGGGTGATCCGTACCGTAAGTTATGGACCGCAAAATGAAGAAAATGAGAGCGCGTGCAGAAATGACCTTGCCATACAATAAACATATATACGTTATATCCAGAACAAATCTAAAAATGATAGAATTCTTACAACAAAATGAAGATCTGATAACGTTAACAGTTTTACCACATTCAAAATCACGCTAGCAAGATAGTCTATAGAGAAGTAAAAAGCCAAACTTGAGTTTCTCATTTTTCTACACAGATACGCTGGATAGACCAAGCTGGCTCCACTGTCCATATTCATTAACATAAACAAAGATTCAGTCCCACGTTCCCATGGTTTTTCGGTTTCTTCCAAAAACTTCCGAGCAACACTGGGAACCATGTTTTGTAGTAGGTGTCAGACACCCATTGTATTCATATGTATACTCACAAACAAAACCAATAGCCATTCAACAAACACAGTGTCAATATATACATCGATAGCACTAATTACTGTTGGATATTAACTATTAACATCGTAAGGCCTCTGTTACCCCTCACGACAATATCTTGAATAGATCAGGCTAAGAGATAACAATAACTCGAACGAAAGTGGTGTTGGAGTAGTTCGCTTAGCTGTAACCGTATATCGATAGGTGAAATTCATTCAAAGTGACACATGGATAGGAGGATTAATTGCCAAGTTGATGTAGAGAAAACAATGTACTACCGCAACAAAATATGGTGAATGTTACCCGTAAAATGCATTACCATAATGTATGTATACGATAATTTGATCAAAATAATATTAATTTATTGATTGATAATGATGGAGAAAAAAACGTTCTACGTAACGAGTATATCTTTCGTTGTCTCTTGTGGCTATCAGTTATATGCATTTTTCTTTAGTATCACGTCATCATCATGATCATCATCACCATCACTACCAATATTATCATCTTCATTACAAGCATCATCCATCACCATCATAATCATAATCATCATCACCAACACCAATGTCATCATCATCACCTACCCGACTACCACCACCACCGTCTTCGTCGTCATTATCATCATTACCATCACTATCATCATCATCATCATCATCATCATCATCATCATATAACTTGATAAATACTAGTATAGCAAACTCATTGTGCTATTTAGTAGTTCTTTTCCATTGGTTATCATCCTGTATATTATAGTTTCTTATAAGTGGTTTCTGCGGTATCATCTTAATCTTACCCTGTGCTTTTTTAGACAGTCTTGGTTTCTCTTTGCGTCCTTTTTTTTCTGCCGCAGCTTTTTTCCCTTTGATAGTAAATCCATCACTCTCCCTAGACTCCTCTCGGGTAGGAATATGATCAGGAGTCTGGGAACGAGGTCGCTGTTTTACGGGACTTAAACTCCTGAAACTTTCTTCTTCATCAAGGAGTTTCCAAATCTCTTGCAACGATGCTTGTCCTTCTGATGATGAGGTAAAAAGCGCCTGATCTTGATAAGGAGATGAAGATGGCCGCTGACCAAGTTGATGTATCGCTGGCTCAGGGTCTCTGGGAAGTGGCTGAATGTCTGTTGGATTGTGTGACACTGGTTGGAGACTTGTGTGACGCGCTTCTTGATCTTTATTTTCTATATCAAAACAATGAAAACATTTAACGATTAGATTAATAAATTGTCATGGTCACGTGACGGGTAGCAGTTGTACATCACCGGAGGTAACAACAATATTCATTCAGCTAATGATATTCTTTGGTTGATATCACATGACGGACAGTGTTTGCCTGTCATTGTAGTCTGATAATGAGATTCAAGAGATTCATTCAGCTGATTGATACCAAGTAGTAGAATACTCTCTGGTCGATAGCACATGACGGGCAGTGTTTGCCTGTCATTGTAAAGCGATAATGAGATTCATAAGATTCATCGTCAGTGCATAACGCAATCGGGCAAGTACCAAACCACTACATTGTATACCATACCTGTTCCGTTTCCTTGCATTCTGGCATCAGATTCTGAAGGCGATGTATCGCTGGAACTTGATCTCACAGTAACCTGTACCTGTCCAGCGGCAGTCCTTTGCTGTTCTGCCATGCGCTGAGCCACCTGTAGTTCATGTGTAGTCAGTGCATACTGTAATTTCTCCATCGCGCCGAGTTTTGTCCGCAGTTGTTCAGTCATTTCATCAGGTGTTAGTTTAACGGGACTTGACGTGATTGATCTTCCAGGGCTGCGCTGGATGTGGTGACTTGCAGAAGAACCATTCACATCGCCATCTTTTAAAAAGAAAACAGATGTTGATGTCGCTAAAGCACACGCTACGTTCTGTACCTATACCCCCTTTTCTTTCCACAAACAGGCATGACCACGTGACCACATTAAGATCAGCATAGCCTGACGCTATCCCAACGCTGCCACCATTTTAGCATCGCTCTATTCCCGTTACTAACAATATAAGACTGCTTTTTCCCTTTATTTGAAAGGAAATCTTCTCTTTTTTGTTTGGCGTAATATCTTGGAAGATCATGAAAGATCTGTTTCCCACCTTTAACACGAGACAGCTCTGCACGTAGTTTGTTTCCCATCTGAATCAGCTGTTCTCTCTCTCGCACCAACTGTGCGATACGCTGGGCAGCGGTTTTCAGCTTCTGTTGTAACCTGGCGATACTTGGGTTTGAGTGAGACCTGGGTGAGACTCCTAAATGAATAGGAACATCGCAATTAAAACGTAAAAAAATGATGACATCTTTACGTACGGACGCTAGGATTAATGAATGATTGCAGCGCTTAAGAATAATTTGTCTTTAGCTCGTTATTTCTATGGGAATCTTTCTGAGATTGTAACCACATACACTAACCAGGCTGATTACGTAATCTCTGTATCTCGTCCTGCAACTCGGTAATAACCGCGGTTTGTGGGTTGAAAGAAGTCGTAGATTTTCCTTGAGAAGCAAGCTCAAGTTTTAAAACTGATAACTAAAAGAGCAAACATGAAATAATGTTAAGGTAATTTAAACATTCCAGTTACAAGATGGCTAAACCCATACTTAGGGACCGGTCATTAATTAGCGAGGGGGGTGGTGGTGCAAATGGGGGGAGGGTCGGCAATTATTAGGCTGCAAAAAAGAGAGGACTAAGAGATAGTGTGGGAAATTGAGGGGGAGGAGTCACCAAAACCCATGCAAGTAAAACCGAAAATGCACCTGCTCCCCCCCCCCCAAAAAAAAAGAAAAAAATAATAATGACCGGTCCCTTATTCACCCTCTGCATCACCCAACAAAGACAAAACCAATTAAAAATTGTTTCCTACCACAGGAATACCAAAAATGAAGTATCACCTATTTATTTTATTCAGCTTTTAGGTCGCAGCCTTAATCTCTCCTACCCCTCCCCTCCCCCCCCCCTTCCCAGCAATCCCATAGTCCTCCTCGTTCTCCCCACGTCCATCTTGAGTCACCAGGCCACTAATACTTTTCCAATGAAATTACCTGGTTTCCCAGTGTCGTGGCTTCCAAGTTTCTCTCTAGTCCATTTTTAAAATATTCATCAGCCTCCCGCCGTACTTGGGTCAGCTGTAGCTCTAGTTCTGATATGCGCTGCTTCTGCGCAGTAGATTCTTCTGCAGCTCGACGAGTCAAAGTCGTGAGATCATACTGTGCTTGATCAAAAGCTACTTGTTTTTGACGTAACTAAGGATATGAAAAGATGAAAAGATGAAAAGTAGTTCTTTAATCGGATAGCGTGAACATAGAGCATTGTGGTCTAGTTTGGATACAATCATGTTTAGTTTGTCTTTCAAGGTATTATGTATATCTATGCTAGACCAGAATGCACCTTGACATTACAGAGAAAGAATATAATTATATATAAAAACAAGTAAATTTCGAAATAGTTGAAGGTATATCATTTTATTCCATGATCAAAGCGTTTGACGACAGATAGCAGTGTTCATCCTCGTGGACACTGGAGAACCAGAAAAATCAAATAATCAACTCTACAAACATATGACAGCGCACACTGCTTATGCGTCAAAAAAATGGGTAAAATAAAATAAGAACAGGAGTAGGATGAGAGGATGCAGACCTGGTCTTGTGTTTTGTTGACCAGTCCCTGTAAGTGTGCAGTGGTGGCTTCTTGTTTTCGTACTTGTGCCGTAAGGTGCAGCTTGTCTTGACGTAATACACCTATTACCAGATATTGTAAGCTCTTTTACCCATGTTATGTTCCATTAAAACAATAAAAGCATAAACGCAATGCATGATGGGCTACATGGGGGTAAAAAAGGTTTTTCACGATCACTTGACGGCAGCCATGTTGCATGGCAGAAACAAAATCGTTTTACGTGAGAAAGCGATCAATCCCTTAGGGGGAAGAGATTCTATTGTTCTGACATCCAAAATGGCTGCCGTCGTGGTCGTGAAACACCTCTATTTTTGTCAGCGCCTTACTTGAGTTGAGCGAGACGCTTGAATATTTCTTAAATAACCTGGTTAATGCCAGCAGAACGGAAATGACAACTGACATTTTGCAACATAAATTTATTACAATCCACATGCTCACTCACCAATCGTATCGTTCAGTTCTTTCACGTGACTTTGTACAAAAGGATCGTCAATCTTGCCTAGTACCCTGGCCTGTTTGTCACTGTGACTGGTCCCCTGGGGAGGTTTATGGCTCAGCGTCAAGTCCTCCAGTCGCTTGTTTAGCGATCTGTTCTTTGATTTCAGCTCACGAACCTCTTCTTCTAGCGATTTGAGATAATCTAAAACAAGAATCAAAATCATCAGATGTATTCACCACTTTCCATACATCAGTTCACTGACCAAACACAAAGCACTCGAGCGAGGCGTCAAGGTCCAGTGGCCTTAGTTTCAAAGGATTATGCAAATGTTACCTTGAAGCCTCGGCTGAATGCTTTGTGTTTGACTAGTGAACCGATGTATGGAAAGTGTTGCATGGTTTATCCATAACGAGAACAACGACGACGCCAAACGTGTACAATTTTATAATGAATAGTAAAACGAGAAATATTGCAGAAAAATGCTTCAAAATCTTGTGTTTTTACTATTCACTAATGACAGTGCATTAGTATTTTTATTGGGTAAAAGAGTAATTGTTTCCAATGGGTTTCCTCTGTACTGTTGGGTTTCCTGTTGGGTTCCTTGAGTATTGTTGGAGTTCCTGTGTTTCCGGTGATTGGGAACGCAACTTTTTCTTTCTACAAACTTTCAACAAATTTCCTCTCATTGATAATGTGCAAAAAATATTCCTTTTCATTACCAGAAGTCAATGGTACACTGCTTTGTTCTTGTTCCCCGTCTGGCACCATAACCGAAGGGGGCCTGCTTGCTAGCTGGTTATTAAGGTCCTCCATATCTTGACGCATCTGTCGAATAACTTCTCTCAGATTTTGATTTTGCCGTTGCAGTTCTTCGATACTTTCTTCATTAGTTAGATTTTCAGTTCCCTTAAGTTCGTCCCCAGGGATTTCTTTCGCTGGTAGGTGTGCAGGTACAGATAGGCCGTGTCTTTTTAAAGTAGCGAGAGCTTGGTCCCTTGTCTCTGTCAATATCCTTATAAGGTGTTCACGTTGTTGCAGTTCTCTATCTTTTTCTTTCACAGCAGCGACAGCCTGAAATCATATCGCCGTTGTCATAATTAACATTTTACCACCATCACGGTCACGGTACAAGATCGCACATTTTTTGAATTTTAATGAAATCTCCTATAAGAAGAAAAACTGAAGCAGTTTAGTGAAGGAGACATTTCTCACCTCATCTTTTGCTTTGGTTAGATTTCGTATCAATCCTTCTTGCTTTTCGTAAGCTTCTCTTTCAGCGTCTTCACACCTTCGCTGCCAGTCCAGTTCTGCCTGGGCTTTTGTACGCTCTAGATTGGATTCTCTCTCTGATGCCATTAAAAGATCTTTCTTGTATCTATGAAAACGTTTTTAAAAGCTGTTAAATTTAAAATAACTTGTAGATCCATAAACAGAAAAGTGAATAAAATAAACTTGGAAAAGAACTGAATATATAACTGAAGTAAAGAAACAAAAATCGAGAAAAAATAGAAAAAATAACCAAAAATGGAAAAATCAGAAAGGAATGAATAAGGGGTGTCTTTTCCTTATCTAAAATGTAATATAACTTTTAGCCTGTGTACTGGCTCATTGGAGTAGGATACTGGGGGCAGACAGTATAAAGTGTCGCTATGCAGCCTATATGACTTTTAAATGGTTTCCACTTTCAACCAATAAAACAGCTGGAAAATCCACAGCATCCAATCATGATGCACACCATGGTATCATTTTCCCACTCATGTGCTGTCTGCTCTAAGTTAATTCTTCAGTTTGTAAGTTGTTTAGTATTTACCTCTGCACATCTTCTGTTCTCTGAATGATGTCCATACGTAGTTTCTCCTCTTGTTGTCGGAGTGCCTCTAGTTCAATGTCCTTAGAGACTGATGAACGAGAGAACTTAGCTGCTTGTAAAGCCAGTTTTTCTTCATTTTCATAGAACTTTTTTTGAAGTCTTAACAAGAAAATTATACCAGTAGCTCAATGAAAAAACAAAAAGAATAATGCAGACATCCAAACAAAGTAATTACATGACCTCTGTCTCACTAATGTTTGTTCATGAGTGGGTGACAGGGGGGAGGGGTAAGGGAGCAAGGTACTAGGAGATGTTTCTTTTACCTCTCTACTTGCAGGTCTTTTTCTTTTGTTATATCTTTATTTTCCCATTCTAATTGTCGATACTCTACTTCTAAGGTGTTGAGCTTATCTTGAAATTCCCGGATGGTTTCTTGCAGTTGTCTTTCATGCTGCTGATGTGCCTGAGGACAAAAACAACAGCATTGAGGATGGAACTATGCAAAGGACTTCTCAGTGAACAGGTAGCATACTAACCAAACCACAGTTACTCCAGCTCATACATCCCTCTACAGTGTATATACATAATCATTTAAGAAAAAAATAGATACCTCTTTAGCAGCTAGCAATGCAGTTTCCTTCTCTCTGGCATAATGATCAAGTTCTGCTTGTTTATGCTCAAATATGGCCTGTGACTTCTTAATGGAAGCCTGCATTTGTTCCATTTTTAATTCCATGTCTGATAGTTCAGCTGCTTTCATATTTTCTTTGTCAATTAATTCCCATTCTTTTGATTTCAGTCTCTTTTCCAGTTCCTGTACACTTGTTTCTGTTGTTTGTAGTTCTGTTTTAGTTCTCTCTTCATAGGATCGCAGCATTTCAACTTCTTTTGTTAACATTTTAACCTTAAATAAAAAATGACCAGCCTTATTCACTTCTTTCCTTTGATTTTATGTAGTTTCATAGCTTCAACAGACCTTATTTGTGTTTCAGGTCACATGTCATTCCTTGTGGCTACAGAAGATACATGTACATTGATATAGAAACAAAGAATCTTATTTCCAAGAGGTCTGTATTGGGAAAACATTACGCTCAAGCAAATAAGATCCATTCTTTATAAAAACCACTCAGTATCAGCAGAAGATTTTGGGGAGGGAAGGGTACAGTAAGTTTTGAAGTGATTCACCTGTAATGACTTGATTACCTTCAAGTCCTTTTCTAGCAATCTGTTAGTCATCTCATCTAATTTGATGCGATATTCATGTTCTCTTTTATGGAGTTCATCATCATATCCTGACATCAATAAATGTCGCTGGCTTTCCATATCCTCTTCTACTGCTCTATTTTCAAGAATATTCTGCTTAGTCAACACCAAAGTACAAGGGGAGAGGGCAAGAGGGCAGAGGGTTATCCAGCTGAGCGGGAAAAAATTCTCTAACCAATCACAGTCCGTTGGGATTTTTCATGGACGGCCCTATGTTCAAGCACGATTGTCAACCTGAAAACAATTGGAAATTTAATCCAATGTATTTTGAGGCCTAGAAAAGTCCAAAAGTATTAAACAGAGTGAAATTTTATCTTTGTGTTATCCAAAAACCAGACGAGAAATGATTTTCAAAGCAAAGAGTGATGGCTGGAGGTTTTGTCCAACAATGCTTTGAACAGCTAGCTGTTTGCTCAGCTGGATATCCCAGTGTTGATAATGGTAACAGTAGCTATAGGATAGGCAGATTTAAAGGCTGGACTGCAGGCTGCCCACAGCTGACTCAATCAGTTTTCTGCCCTCTCCCTTTCCTCTGTTATGGCCCCCCTTTCTCTGATTCTTGGATCCACCCTTGTACAGGGAAGGCCAATTCAGATTACCTTATTTGATGTTGTAACTCTCTTTTAAATCTTTCAATGCCATCCCTTTCTTTTTTCACTTCAGATTCTTTAGTAATAACAAACTGTTGCATTTCTTGCCGGTTTTCTTTCAAACGCTAAGGAATTAACAGTACATTGGTCTACGATTAGTCATTTTGATAGCTATGATGAAAATAGATATTATCTTGATGATGATTTTGGTGATGGAATTGATAATGATAATGATAGTGGTGATGATAGTGATGGTGATGATGGTTACAGTGATATCCTGCTGCTGCTGCTGCTGCTGCTGCTGCTGCTGCTGCTGCTGCTGATGATGATGATGATGCATGATGGTAGTGGTGATAGTAATGATGATACCTTCTGATAATACTTTTGCAGCTCCTCTCGTGCATTTTCCTCTTGAACAAGCTTTGACTTGAGGTCATCCATTTTAATCTTGAGTTCACTGATTTCTCCATCTTTTTTACTCTCAATATTTTTGTAGTTAGCAAACAACTGGTCGTATCTTTCAAGCTCCTGATCCCGTTCAGAAAGCAATTGCAAATTGTACTTAAAATCTTCCTTTAGTTTCTTAAAACGAAGCTTCTCGTTATTCAGTAACTTTTCCTGTTCCTTGAGTGAAATTTCTAATGTTTTTACCCGTAATTCCTGCGCCTCTCGCCATTCTTGTTCTTTTTGTTGTACGAGTTCAACTAAACTGAACTTTGAATCAATGTAGCCAGGCTTTGCCATCTCTTTCTGCCTCTAAACTAGTTTAAATAAATAAACAATGGCTTATCTATGGAATTTTTGGGCAAATAAAAGTCTACACTAGACTTTATAAACATGTTTTTTGAAATTTTGTCGAGAAAACTTCAATGCTGTTTTTTCGTAAAAACCGCCATGTTTGTTTAACCGTGAGGAGTCTGAACACCATATCGCTCCAGGACTACTCGTTCAAGACCACACAGGCATCCCATAATGATGACATTACAAGTTTCATCTTTTATTCATTTATTTCCATTTTCTGAAAAAATGGCAAACTAATATAGCTCTTTATTCCGCTATTTACAATAGCTAATAATCTGAACATAGCAATAAAGACATGTCAATAGTCCATTTGCATGATGGTGTAATTTACTACCAAGACCAAAATGCTTTGAGTGGCTTCTATTGTCAGGCAAATTTTATGAATTGTCTCTTTATTCCCAGGAGAGTAGAGAAATCTGAATAACAAAGCATTTTGACAAAGCATTCTGGTAAAATAATGCAATCATGAAATATTCCTGTTTATTAGTTAATATAAATCAAATAATTTATCTTTCAAAAGCATTTTCTTTGCTAAGTCAATGTATCTTTTTCAATGCCTTTTGTTTCAGCTTTACAGTAGCCAAACTAGTGTGTAATTGATAACATAAATTACACTTCCATAGTTTCTAGCAGGAAAATACAAATGGCATAAAATTCTCAATTAACTCAAGCCTAATGATACTAGGCAGGGTACAAAATATTGGAATTTTTAGCAAGCATTTAAGATATTCAAAATCTATATATTTAAGTATCCAATATTCCTAGCCAGTAAAAAGGAATGGCTATATATTAATTTATTTAGCAAATCTAAATTGTTTTCCTTGTAACACTGGCTCTGATATTGTTAAAGCAACATTGTTTATAATCATAAGGGCAAAACTAATAGCTTCACAGTGCCAAATGAAGTTCATTTCCCTTTCGCACAACCAGACTTCCCAGTTTTTTGCATTCTCTTTTCATTGTCTCATGCAACCATTGGACACCTTCCTCTGGTGCATTGTTGACCCTCATATGTTTTGTCTGAGTGGGAACCATTTTAAGACCAACCAGTTTCCCTGTAGTAGGGTTAATCTCTACAAAATACATAAGTGCAAGATCATCTCTGAAGTGATCATACCCAGTTATGCCCTCATAGTCATCCAAAAAATCTCCACATCCATATATGATCAATTTATCATGGTACACTTCCAGCCCTTTGACATGATGTGATGAATGGCCATAAATCAAGTCAATTTCAGCATTGTCTATTGCAGCATAAGCAAATTTCTTAAATGAGGGGTCAATATCAAACCCCCAGTTGCCACCCCAATGAAGAGAAAGAACCACAATGTCATTCTCTTGTTTGTACTTTTTGACCAGTTCACGCAACTCTGACACAGCCTTTTTTGGCTTACAAATTTCCATAATGTTCACACCTCCATGGGTATTAGAGGCCTTCCAGGAGTCAGGAACCCCACTAGAGTAATGTCCTGCTGCAAATACAAGCACTCTTCCTTTGTCTGAAATCTCAAAGATAGCAGGAGATTCAACCTCATCTTGGTCATGCCCTGCACCTGCATACTTTATGCCTGCATCTTTAAGTGTTGACAAAGTAGAGTTCAGCCCTTCAAATCCCCAGTCTGCAACATGGTTATTAGCCAAGATACAGCAGTCAACTTCAGCAGCCTTGATAACATCAATGTTGTCAGGATGCATGCGGTAGTGTATACCTTTCATTGGCCATGGTGTACTGCTTGTTGTTATAGAAGTCTCTAGGTTAATGATTCTTAGGTCAGGCTTTTTGTCATCTAAAATCTTGATAGCATCACCCCAGATGTAGGTCATGCCCCTCTCTGGTGCAGGTGGAATAGGACCATTTTGTCTTTCAGCCAAGCGGACGTAATCAAATGCATCGAGTCCATTGCTTTCATAGAGTACTGGGTCATTGTGATGTGGTAAGATCATGTCAATCCCTCTGCCTAACATTACATCACCAACCACAAACAACGTCACTCTTGGATGTGACATACTGCTGAGACTTCTGTAGTCACATAACAGGAAAAAACTATCAACGTCATTGTACACGGAAACTAACGATTCAGTCATATGAACGACGAAATAAAATACTAGAACTACAATGATATTTCTCAACGCTAACTTAATTCGTTAATTCGTTATGCAAACGTTTGAATATCCATAAGCTTATCTAAGGATTACATTAATTAATTGCAAGCTTATTTCAAATGATTTAGAGATAAACAAAAGAAGAGTTTGGTCAAATCGTGCGTTTGAATGAACAAACCTGTTGCTATGATAATAAGGATGACTTGTTATTGAAGCACAAGCATAAAAATACCGAAACGTTCTGACAATTGTAGTAAAAACCATCAACACTACGTCTTATTTCCTTCGTGTATGATAAAATTCTGCACTACGTTACTTCGCTAAAACGTCGGGACTTTCCGGGACAATATCGTCACATATTCGTAATACCCTCCTTAACTTCGTTAGTCTCCGTTACCTTCTCGAACGTTACGACTGACGTACGTTTCTATTCGTGGAAGAGTCGTAAATAGTTCGGCCTCTTTTCCTAGAGTCTCGTGAGCAAACAACTTTGAAACATGGCGGGTGAGATGTTGCTGCATGGAACTGTAAATTTATAGTTTTCTAACTCGTTTTTCCTGAGCATTTTATCACTAACATTTATGTAGAACGTTCCGAATCTATCGGGCTTGAATGTCAGCAAACCTGGGTCTCTTAAACGATGTTCAGCTGCGATTCCTTTGTCCAGATGATGTCGATGAAGTTAAACGACTGTGTAGAGAGTGGTTCCCTATCGAGTAAGTATTCACACCCTTTTATCGTGTTTTTTGGGGTTTTACTTCGTTGTTGTTTGTCGTTATTAAAGTGTATAAAGTGTTAGATACATCTGAATTCAAGATATGTTGATCGAAAACACCTTTCTCGTAGATCGGTTCTTGCGTATGTCGTTATCTGTCATAAGTGTCATGCAGAATAAGCTTGGTATGCAAGTTTTATAAATAAATCATTTTATCGATTCAGCAATCAAAGCACGAAGTATAATGTCTCAAGACAGCCAAAATGTTTATTATAGGAGGTTAAAACACGTTTGTATTGTTTGGCTTAACAATTAAAACGAATTATTTTAAGCTTTTTGTCATTAATTGAACCGGAAGTAAAGACAAGGTACACAGAGCGGTTTTCGCATGAGTAGAAAACTTATTATTGAATTCACTGAAGTGTTCACACTCTAAAAATAACGATCCATCAGCTTTGAATTTGGATTGATCAAAATGTGACATTGCATACTTGTAGAATACAGTGGTGCTGGCATTTGGCATGAAGTGGCATGAAGTGGCATTTGGCATGAAGTCTGCAGTTATGTCAGTTTTCTATTTTTAAAATAAAACTGCAAAGTTCACATGCCAAACATTACCACTGTATTCCATGTGTAAAAGTATGCAATGTCACATGATCATTTCAGTCAATCCAAATTCAAAGCCGATGAATCATTATTTTTAGATTGTGAACACTTCAGTGAATTCGATAATATGGTACTGATGTAATGCACCTATGCAGTCCATTGTTTTCATGTGAATCAGCCAATTACATCATGTAGTTACCATTACAGTGAAGTACGATACTGCTAAGGTACACCAACAGATTTGCTGTAGCATTTCCCACTAATATGAGAAGTGTGTGTGTGTGTGTGTTCATGGGGAATATCTGGATAATCCAGATATTTTTGTTTCCAATTGATAATAATCAAAATATTATTCCATTTAAAATGTTTAACAAAGGTCCTTCCTGCAAGGTAGAAATTCTAAAGTTTTTCATTTTATTGCATATTTATTTTAGGTATCCAGATTCCTGGTACAAAGACATAACGTCAAGCCCAAGGTTCTTCTCTCTTGCAGCTACTTTTAGGAAGGAAATTATTGGTCTGGTTGTTGCAGAAGTAAAACCTAGAGTGCTTTGTAATAGAGAGGTAATTAATTGAACTTACTGAGTTCCCAGGATGTGACAAAGAAGTCTTTAGGTGCCTGTCAACCCCCTTTCTATTGGGAGTTGCATTTCTTTTTTTTATTTTTTGGAGGGGGCGAGGGAGGGAGGGA
>JAAAQI020128591.1:0-14011 GCA_011800005.2 Stichodactyla mertensii | reverse complement strand
TTGCATAAATGGGACTGGGATTTTGCAAAATTTTGGGCTGGGAAATGGGATTAGGACCCCCCCTTCAGGACCCTCTGAAAATGGTGATTGAAGCTAAAACAACTTTTGATCAATCGTAATGGTTTGTTCTTTGTTGTAATTCATTCCTGTAAATCTCAAGAACAAAGAAGAGACAAAGAGGACACAAAGATCAACCTTTGAGATGAAAATGAAAATGAGCAGTGAATAAGGTTGATGATGGTGTTTGATGATACGATTCCAATTGGACACTAAACTAGAAGCACCAAATCGTCTCGAACAGTTGGCCAGTATTTTTTTGCCTTAGGCTTTTATTCCCGTGAACCAGTCACTGCCAAGACCTTGCTGAGATTCGGTCCGTATGCTTCATTCCTCTGCAATATTGCTTTACAGATTCCAAGAAAACGGTGAAAATTTTACTGCGAAAAAAAAGAGAGATTCCCAAAAGTCTCACCCCTTGCGATTAAGAATTAATTTATCCAGTGTAAGTTACGAGTTAGTTATAATTGCTCGACGAAAAAGTGATTTCGTTGACAAGATCAGGAATAATCATTCGGCGTACGATCCAAAACCTTGTTCACAAAGGTAAAACTACTGAGAAGATTTGAATGAGTTTTAAAGAATCATGAAACACAATTAACGAGTTTTCATTTAATCTTTATTAAGTATTCATATATATACATAAGCAGAGATTTCCTTCTTTCTTTCTTTCCTTCTTTCTTTCTTTCTTTCTTTCTTTCTTTCTTTTTTTTTCTCTCTCTCTCCTCAAGGAAAAGAATGATATTATAAATGCATGGTGTAAGTTTAGCTAATTTTAGACCACGTCGCACTTATTGATGCGGATATTCATTCTTGAAACAAAAGTGAAAATGCCTTTTGAAGATGTTACTTAAAACACTCTTTTGCTATAATCATTAGGCAGGTCACAACTTTTTTATTATTCCGTAAAAACCTTCCTACTCTACTTCCACCACGTCGTTCTAAAAATGTTTATGAAAGGCTCATGCAGACTTGAGTTCTGTAAGCAATTCTTAAATATGTTTGATCGACTTCATAATTTCATGTTTTAAAGGAACGCTTTAGTTATGGTTAGATTTCAGAAAGCAGGTCAAGAAGTATTTCGATTCGCTTGACTGTAGAGTAACTCTTAGCATAGCCTTAACTCCGTACTGCTATGATTGTTCGATTTATACAGTAAGCGTCACAAATCATGGTCAGATAGCTATCACTGTTTTGTAAGAAGATCCCAGCCCGTTCTCTTTCTTTCTTTCTAATTATATATACAATTTATGTATACAATATATACTGGAGATCCATACCTTACGGTCTCTATATCATTCTTAACACGTCTTAGTATATACACTTTGATTTTCTAAATAATCTCTCTTTAATTCATCATGGAGGGATGAGATAACGTATCTGAGGTGTAAGCTTTTATTCCAGGTGAAGACATATTCCAGGGATCGACAGTTTGATGCGTATGTTGCTGTAACGGTTTCGTATTAACCATCGTGATAAGACTTGGATCTTTTGTCGAGTTGCTCACCGACCAAGTCGGCGAGGTAGATGGCTGTCCATCTGAGGTGTTCTCGTCTTTGATGCTATTGGTATGGTTGTCCTGCGCCGCTTTTAGGGACTTCTTGTATTTGGACCTTCGGTTCTGGAACCAGATTTTCACTTGAGTTTGAGTGAGTCCAAGACATGCGGCCAGGTCTGCTCTCTCGGGCAGTGCCAAGTATTGTGTCTTGTTAAACCTCTTGTTCAGTTCTCTCAGTTGATAGCTGGAATATATAGTCCGAGGTTTGCGGACTTTTTTCCCTTTCCCGTTGAGTCTTGGCTCGTCGCACTGGTTTTTATCTGTGACGAATAACAAATTTAGACAAAGACAATGAGAAACGAATTCGATATTCAGACAAATTTATATCAATGATATTCACTTCGGAAGCATTTGATCAAGACCGGAAAGTGCTGTAATGTGCATCTAAGTGATGTTAAGTCGTGCAAAACAACTAAATCGCTAGATTTTACTTGTCCACACACGACTTGATTAATGTTCTAATAAGTGTGATAGAAGGCGCATTAACTGCTAAGAGATGAATTCGGCCATTAGGGAGAAAAAACCTCGCCCAAGTATCATAAGCCCTGCGATTTTCAATTTTTAAAGAAATCTTATCATAATGACAAGAAATTAGCACTGATTCTAAAGATCAGAGTTACAACTTGTTATGTACCTTCGTGAACAAGATCGTGGCTTCCTGGATAAGGCTGCAGAGGGGCGGCTGACAAGTAAGGGTGATGAGAAAGTGGATGATGGTTCAACATGGGCATTGGAAAACCATTTCTTGTATTGCAGGGAAGTCCATAGTCAGGTGCAGCCGGGCCATGGTAATAACGAACAGAATACGGATTGTAGTTAGCAGAGACAGGGTTATAGGAATTATATCCATGAGACACGGGCGTACTCGAGAGCTCCATGAATGCTGACTTGTAGGCTGCGTTGACAGTGTTGAAGCGGTCCTGAGAACAGTTTTGGCTCATGTGTTCCAAGGTGATCAGTGGAGCTCTATTTGTAGACAAACCGCTCACAGATGTCAACGTCAACTGAGGGCTTTGGCCAAGCAAGCTTGAGTGACTCGCAACAGCGGATCAATGCCTCCGATCAACAAACATGAGACACGCGTGGACTTCTGAATATGTATGTTAGTAAAGTGGTCGCCTCGGACAATGGCATATGCTAATCTAATTGGCTGTTATGATAATGAGTCACTAATTGCATTGTATTTTATCTTCTAATGACTTTCACATATAACAAAGCGGCTGCCAGAGTCAATGCCTTTATCAACCCTGTATAATTTCGCCTTTGTTTAAAAGTTCAATAAACATTACAGACATATGAGCAAGATTATGATGTTTGTTTTTTGCTAGTACGTTTTGAACCTGACATTTACCAGGATAAAGTGACAGTCGATTGTTGGTCTTTTGTATTCGCTGTTTTGCTAACGGAATGGTAAAAAAGCTCAGCTTCTTCTGAAATTCACGAGGAAGACGGTCCCGTTCAAGGATGATTAACACATGCTTTTTAATTGGTTCTAAGTGGAATTTTATGACGCTATTTTGAAGAAATTATATTGGGTTACTAAACTTTGCTGCACAGAAAAATATATGTAGAAGTAATTGAAAATGCTATTAGCTCACGGTCTATTCCCTTGGCGAGAAAAAGTGACAGATCCTTGAAACTGGTTACCGCAAAAGTAGTTCTAAAGAAAGTTTTTTGTTCGAGCTCAAAGCACAAAAGCGTAGCGAAGTGATTGCTATAGAAAGCGAAACACAATAAAAACTCTAGTTCGCCGTCTTGAGGTGGAATGAAGAACACATTGTAAAGCATATCAAATGAATCTTTTCCACACTTGTCAATGCGAATCACTACGCTTAATGCAAATGATACTAGTCCCACGTGTTCAAATGAAGACTATTAACCACGCGTATCCTATCCACTGATAGCACACGAATTAATGATAAATACTTAATAATAATGTAATTTCTGTGTAAAAAGATCTGTGAGCCAGAGTGTGTAAGGGACAATGAGGGCGCAGTTTAAGAATGCATGAGCCAAATAAACCAAACCAGATGACTTGAACTGGGAACTAAAAACAACGTTTGTTTTCACAACCCACTTCAAGAGATAAACTGATGATTTTCAAAACTAAAACAAACACGAAAGAGAAAAGGCTTCAGGGAGTTCGCGTTTGACTTGGCCAGCTTGTGCAGATTGAGCCAGCTAGCTCAAGGGAACGCGGTCTATTTGATTAGATCTAGAAATTTGGACCGCAAGTGAAGATTTGTAGAAATTGATCCAAGAAGTGCTTGAAAATTATAGAAAATTGGATGCTCAATTCGAAGTTGAACTCCCAAGGCGCTATCCAATTTGCCCAGAAATTGCCATATGTGTACTAGCTGATAGACGTTTTATCCCAACTAAAGTTAATTTGTTTGGGAAAGTTTGAAGTGAATTCATATTAACTTCTGGTTTACCAAAGTAAATTAAATTCGCCACGCGCCCTTCTTTTTTGTTTGTTTGCCAGATAAATCTTTCTTTCCTTTGAGTTTGACATATTAACTGATGATTACAGATGGATAATCGTCGTCTTGTCTCCATAAGGTCTCAGCCGGTAGAGTTTTTAGGGCAAAATATCCCATCATTGGCAGCGTAGTTTGGCCACGTTTATATACTTGTAGCGATATAAATTTTCTCACTTATCATCAACTGAAAATGCTTTTTTTTTCTACGGTTCTTTGAAGAGCAAAATGGCACAATTTGTTGAAGTCAATTGTTTGTTGTATACAGGGCTTTCTCTAAGACTGTTTATTTTTTCTTTTTTTATAGCTTCGCCTTTGTTTTGATATTAAAGGGACTCCAAATTTGCACTTTTTGATGCCTCACCGGGGAGCCGGTAAGATCCACTTAAAATGATCAATGAGTTTCGAAAACTAGCAATCAGCTATATGACGAACAAAAAGAGGAATATCTATCCGCGTCTTGATAATAATTTTGCTGTTCGGGTCGTTATGAAATGCCCAAGTCAAAATTTCGACATTTAAAACGCATTTGCCTCCCGTTTTAAGCTTTGTGCTTTATTTCAACCTATTTACCTTTTGTAATAAGCCATATTTTAATGCCTTTTGAGGGCTAGTGCTCCTGCAGCGCTGCCTATACAATAACTCCCGCCGAGGCAATTATCAAAAGGCCAGATTCAATAATGAAAAACCCAACAAACAAGGCAGTATTGATAGCCGACTCGCCGTGAGAAAAAACAGTGCGACGGGAGGATTATTACCCAAAAATAACAAGGTAAATTAACCACCTTGTCGACCATGTTTTATTTTTTTCGACTTGAAGATCATATGTCGTAAATTATACATTTTAGGACAGATTTTTCCTGATTTAAGCCAACGGTTAGTTACTCTGGATTGTTCTTAGCTTAGCTCAGACCATTCGGTTCCTCAGTCGTTCTAAGTCAGATTTCCTGGATGTAAATCAATTTCTAAATGACCGTTTGTTGCTTGTATGGATGAGTTTTCAAGGTCAATGAATTTGTTACTCAAATGATTGTGAGTAGTGCCTCAAGCAATTTGAAAACACCTTACGAGATGACTGAATATATTTTGAATTATTCCCAACATTTCTTTTCTTATATATTTTCTGAATTAGCATAAGGTTTGGAAGTCGATATCGGTTCAAGTTTATAAAAAGTTAAATAAAATAATCTGAAAGCAGGAAATGTTTTGCCGTGGATTATTATGCCAAAAGACCCACCTACGATTGTAAATTCAACGAGTTTTCGGGGTCTTAAGTTTCAAACATCATATATTTAGCATGCGATAAAACTGATCATGAGTTACTCGACCAATAAGAAATTAATCTGGATTTGCCTTGAATTTTAGTGAAAAAAAAAAAGTAGATTAACGCTACTTGATCGTGCTAAAAGTATACAGTTTCTTGCAAGTATGTACGTTTTTGCTTTGATTCAAGATTCTCGGTTTTTGACCGAGTCTTCTCTTTTGATTTTTCTAGAAAACGTAAAAACCAAGAAAGTCTAGCGGCGGAATATCTGGTTCGTTCTATGTGCTACTATATAGCAAAAATTCTAGTTGGTTTGCTTTCTTGGCGAAATCATTTCCAAATCAGTTCTATTTTGGCTTTTCCTCTTTTATAAACTCCAGCGATGTTAAAGATTCATCCGGGAAATCTAATAAGGCCTATCATGGGACACAAAATCGTTCTAAAATTTCAATTTTCTTTTGGCTTGTTTGTCATATAAGTTGGATATAGTATACAAGCGCTCTTGACCTCTAAATGCATTTAGTATAAGCAAATCACGACTGGAGAGAGAACTTTTCAATGACATCAGATTTTTGACATTCGACCAAACTGCCAAGTCCTTAAAAGCGAATGTTCTACAATATCTTGTCCAGTTTAGTGTAATTTTATATTATTTTTCATAACCTTTTTTTCTGGTTTTCAAAGGAAATCCTACAAGACGTCAAGCTTGTGTGGCATTCATTCATTAAAGACCTCGGTCATACACAGCTTTTGCAGTCAGAAGTAATTGTTTTCTAGAAAGAAAATCACTTGTATTGGCACACCGTTATGAACTGGGGATCTTTTGAAGTCTGTCCGGCTTTCTTAGTAAAGTACCAACTTCATTGTCCAAAAGACTTTTAATTTGCACCTATCGCTTTGTACAATCTCAAAAAAAGTACGAACAAGGAAAAAAACGAATCAAATTTTGAGTTGAGCTACTTTGTAGTCGGTTAGCGTTCAATTATCGAAAGCCCAAATGCTGTAAATTTATTTTTTTCCTCCATTAATTTTTATTAAAGCTGATGAAAACGTCCGTATAAATCTTTTAAAGTATGTAAACTTGAGCAAGGATTTGAAATCGCTTGACCTACAAAAATGTTTTCTCCAATGCAAATTTATTTTAACCACCAGTTTTTCTGCCCTTCTTGTACCGCCAGACAAAAAAAAAATGCTAATCGTATAGACGAAGTTAGCCGCATTCTTATTGATATTATTGTAAGATTGGTTTTACACGCTTCTCATGATTTTAGAAATAAATCCAATTTTGTCCATGACTTCAGCTTACTGAGTCTTTTTAGTGGTGAACAAGTCTGCTCAATTACTCGTGGTTGAAATGATTTGGCTTAGAAAATCTTCATGATTTTGCCATTACTGAAGTAACAACTTCGGGAAATTTAAGATAAAAGATCTCGTATACGTATGAACGGGAAAAATAGGGTAAGTTGGTTATTTGTGCCGTATTTATCTACATGACCTAACTAACTACATGAAGTCCGCCATTTTGCCATTTGATTGGACGTTCGAAAGCGTGTATGAGCTTTCAAAAAAAAAATTGACGAGATGAACGGCGAATGGTGATCGAGGATTGGGGATTGCACAACCGAAAGGAGCTGTGGAGCAATAAGAATTTCTTCATATTCATCTCTTAAATACCTAAACAATACCTGCTGAAGATCTTCGCTGAATGGGGCAGGCATTGTTTGGGTATTTAAGAAACGGATATAAAGAAACGCCATGCAATCGCCAATCGCCGTTCGTCGTTCGCCCCGTCAACCTTTTTTGAATAGCTGTATGACAATAGGAAGCCAGTACTAATAAAAACGCAATTCAAAAGTACACAAAAACTGCCTAACGTAGGCCCAAGACTTCAAGTTTCAAAATGCAATTATTAAGAGCGGTTTCCATATCTCGCCCTCATTGTTGGGCCAACTAGACAGAAGTTAGAGCTAAACATCCTAAACCATAGTTATTGTACATATTTAAAATAGAATTGTTTATTGACGCTGGGACCCGGGTGACCATCCGATTCACACCTAGTTCACTAACATAATCTTAACCGGCAACTTCTGTACCATCAGTACATCTGGTTTATTTTTAGAAACAAAATTACCTTTAGTTTTTATAGCAGCGCTTCGCCATCACAATATTAGGCTTTAAAGCAAGTTTTCGTACATTTTCTCAGAGTTCTAGACAGTTGTCTGTTTCTTCTGGTATAGTTAAGTAGTATCCAACATTTCTGTCGAAGTTCCTTTTTAATATCGTATAAATTAATTAATATTTTTGGCGTTACATTTAACATCTCCAAAACGATCAGTGATCTGAAATTTCATTGAAAGGACTTACATAATGAAAAAAGTGAAGACTAAACCTCAGCTAGTTTACTAATGTCAAATTTGAAGGCAATTATCAGGGTTTTTTGAAAATATGCCTGAATTTGTTAAATTCACTGATCTTGAGTGCTCATAACAGTGCATTTCACTACCAAACTAATATATTTTTTGTCATATGGAGTGACGTTTCAGCGGGCTAATTCACATTGACGGGCCAAGGACGGGCGTTCTCTATTGACAGGGTCGATTACATTGTTTACCGTTCGTGACCATCTGTTGGGACCTGATCCTTACTGACCTTTGATATTTAAAAAGAGAGACTCAGTTTTAATCAGTCATCGTACAAAAGAACGCTTTATTACAATCCAGGACCCGCATAGATAGTAATTATTCCTTTCTGCATAACGTAATTAATTTTTTTCTTGGTTAACAGAAAGCTGACAGTCGTCCCATTTGTTGTGCTTTTCATTTGTTTCAAGCGAGATAAGTCCCAAATCTGGTGTAGTAAACTCCCAATTCTGAACACTTAATAAACCAATATTTCTAACTTCGATTTAAATCTAAACCAGCAACAACTTAAGAGATTTAAATATGTATAAAAACCTGAAATTTTCTTTTTTCTCCTCATTCTTTCAGTTTTCTTTCTTTCTTTCTTTCTCTTCATAGTTTTCTTCCTAGCAACCATGATCTAGAAGCAGATTGCGTTCAATTTTGTTCTATATATTTTATATCAAAGGCTTAAAATACTCAATATTGACCTCAGATGGAAGCCAATGGGAAATAATTGTCGATTTTTAATTCACTCTCGGTTCAATTTTCTACAAATTCGGCTGAAATTGGCCAGTTAATGTCATTTAAAATTTTGATGAAAATTCATCACTACTTCATGTTTGGTTATGAAAGAAGCTCATTAAAGTTCCACAATGATCCGTTGAACTACAGAAAAGACAATCATTAAACCTTTTAGTCAGGCATTTCTCATCAAAAAGAAAGCCCGCCAAAAGATGAGCTTTAATTCATCTAAAAACATCTTTTACAAATTCCTTGCTTCCATGAAATATCTTATATATTAATTTCATTAAATTACCTTATGAAGAATGTTATTGTACGGTTTTATCGAGCTGTTCTTTAAAATATATTTAAGCTTTTTTTCATGTTATATGCTGTTATATCAACACCCGGGATGTTGGGAAAAGTTTTAAATCGCGAGCCGTAGACGAGTGATTCTAAAGCTGTTGCTCTCATATTTACGGTTATTACCAAATCAGAGTGTGCGTTATATCGTAGTTATTTTTAAATATTTTCATATGTATCACGTAAGAAGAAAGATCCCAAAATCAAAACCAAAGTCCTTTGGATATAATAATGCAGTGTGCAGTATCCACGGTCCATTGATTGCTTAAATGAATGGAAAACCAAAATTCCCATCCAGAATTACGAGAATTCAGCTAAGAATTCTCCTTGATCAATAATGATTATAGACAGACACTCAAACAGTGAGGAAAGCTTCACTGATTTTTTTCAACATTGTCTATAACGCATTAATCTTGTAATGCGGCTGAGGGCCTTTATATGCGCCACGAGGCAAGATACGTAATTAATCATGAGTGAGTGAGATTTAGACTGTTCTTGAAGCTTTTATATTACTTACTGACTTACAAAGCATTAAATCAAGACACACAATCATAAATCAGCGTTTATCGTTAATGTCTAGAAACTTATTCTACATGATAAACCGTACATTCCTTAGGAATATCCGCGTTTTAAAAGTCATGCAAAGAACTTTTTATAATTTTTTATTCCCATATTTTATCTTGACTTATCATTATCAATGAAAAAAAAAACTAGAATAAAACCAGGCTACGAGCTAAGGCCACAATCTAGTCTAAATGAATAGAAAAAAGGCGAAAAAGTTTAGAAAACACCAAAGTTACCCAGTAATTTTTTATACTTAACTGAGATCCTTTAGATGGGGCGTTTTCTTTGGAAACTTGGCTAATATAATCTTTGTAGAGAATTGTAGAAATTAAAATTCCGGAAAACAAATGTGCAAGATGTACTATTCTTAGCTAGGTTTTTAATTTTACTGGCAAAGACCATCTGGATTTTGGAGCTAAGAATTTCAGACGAATTTTAGAAGTATGGTTTTCAATTTGCTACTTACTCCCCTGTGAAACTGGAAAAAATCGCAACTTCATATCATATTACTCGTATATTTGATAGTTAGGAATGGTTAAAGTCGTTTGTTGGTGTTTAAGTATTGATGTTACAGTTTAACAGGCTAATTATGCAAAATATATGTAAATGTATGCAATTTTTCCAGCAGTTTTTTGGCCGTTCACAAAAATAAAAATGAAGATAAATCTAGTCTAATTATAACTAAAGATAAACACTTTTGAGTCTGGTAAGAATCGTGTGGCAAAACAAGGTGATCATGATACCTAAAAGTGCTCAAAAATAATATAAAAATATCGCAACCATTCCTTAGGTTTTAGGTGATTATGAAGTGTTTCTTTTGATGGTAAAAGTAGGGTATTCATCGTGTTCTATCATGATATTGCTTCTAACGCAGTCCTTTTAAGTACCGCGATTAAAACACAGACGTATGCGTATACCTGCGTGATTTTATGCACGACGGACATCTGCTTGTGTCGGCTTGTAACCATGGTAGTTATGCCTGGTTACGTTGTGCCCGACAGCCGTCTGCGTGTACTCTGCGCTGAAGTGTGCGTGGTCGTCACTACTTTTCTTATCTGTTCTTACTGTTCTTGTTAAATATTGAGACCAATTTCATTATTTTTAAAGAATAAATAGAGCTTAACTAAGAATAAGTCTTTCTTTCTTTCTTTCTCTTCTCTTTTCCTCTCTTCTCTTCTTTTGGGGGGACTTTTCTTTTCTTTTCTTTTCTTTTCGTAAATTCATAATCAGGGTATTAACAGTTTTAGGACTTACATTGACAACTTCTTGGCATAAAAATAGATTGCAATCTTAAAAAAGAAACACAAAAGAGAAAACCTGGATAAAGTAAATTATTTAGAGACATAATTTCCAGGGGAAAAAATATCTTACCCACGATTATACTCTTTGAATCAAACTTATTTTAATCAAAGAAGGGCTATTAGTGCAATAATCAAATCAAAGATGAATCCTTTAATTAGAACTAAAGTATCAGTTTATAATTATTCACAGTTATCATTATCAGCCGCAACTAACGAAAATCATGGTGATTTGAAAGAAGAACGGAACCGTAGGGCTGGAAAAGGAAACCAAAAGTTTTCCAAAACACCAAATTCTTGCTGAGTAGACTCGGTTACCATGAAGGCAAGGCTTTAAATCACACCAAGCAGGAGCAGAGTGTGTAAATGGTAGACGGACCAAAATAACGGTACGTTAAATTGATATCAAACAATTGAATTGCTTTTTACAGTTAATGGTGAGATTATTGAATTACTGAGACTGGAAAAAAATGGTCTTTTATTGCGATGTAAACCAAAGAGAACTCGTAACTGCATGACTATTATATATATATTGACCCATATCAACTTTGCGTAACAAAATCTATTTTCTTCTTCTGGAACCAGCAGCATTTTGTCAAAAACACTTTGTCTTAACAACTGAAACACTTTTTTTTACACCTTAGTGAGAGATGGCAGCTATTTAGTTCGGCTGATTAGTTCGAGTGCTGAATAGAACCTTTCTCCTCCTCATTGGAGGGGAAAAAACGCGCCAAAATATCGCTGGAAGGTGAATTCTTTACAAAACTAAAACAATTCTCATGGCAAAGCGTTTATTTGGTTTAAATGGACACGAAAGCAGCTAGTATAGGACATACATTTTAAGCTATCTTACGATTTTAAGCGTGTACCTGTAATTTTGCCATTAAGTAAAGATTATCGCCACTTCCACAAGCTTTTCACGCCTTTAACGATATCAAATATATCACTTTCGTTCGATAAAGGCGTCAGTATTGACATTTATACGCGCCACGACTGGAATTAAGCTCACTGACGAGTTTTGTTCACGCTACAAAACTGGAATTGTTTTAGGATAATTGGATTAAAATCGACTCCTTGGACGTAATGTTTTCCCATTACAGACCACATGTCATTCCCTTGGGTTTTGTTTTGTTTCTCAGAAAAGCTTGAGAAGATGCATTAATATGCAACCTCAAACATAGAATCTTATTCCCAAGAGGAGGACACGTGTTCTGAAACGGGAAAACATTACGCCCAAAGTAGAGGTCTATTATCGATTATTCTACCTTCAAAGAATTGCGCTGACTGGTCTCAGAGGTTCTTTAATCCGCAAAGGTTTCCATCACCGGAGCTTCTTGATCACGATAAAGGTAAAGAAAATAAAAACTCTGGAACCAGAGTATCAAAGAATTTATCACCTTATTTTCGGAAATAAATGGAAGCATAGGGTAAAACAAGGACTGGACAGTGGACCCTCGGGGTATTTAATTTGTACAATATTTTTGGAGCCATTTCTAGATTGCGAATTGCGCCATATAAGGCACCCTCGTAAATCTTGTCTTGGCAAGCTTTGCTCACGAGTTAACGTTTTAGGTGAAAGTATCATCAAGTAACAGGTGCTTTAGCTGAAGCACCTCTTACAGACAGTTATCCCACATCGATAGAGCAGACTGATTTCGCCGTTAGTGGGAAACGATAGGGCAGATTCGTAGCAGTACTGTAGTCCGTACCCTGCTTTACCGTAAACGTCACTACGTGTTGTGACGACTTACAAGAAAACAATGGGAAGCCATTTCAGTGTTAGGGCACACCGTACAGTGCAATTGTGGTCGATTGAGATCAGAAGTCATTGAAACAAGTTTCTCACAAATAAAATATTCTACCCGACATTGCTTTATACCCTTTAGATTGGCGGAATGACTTGCGCTTTAGAATCGCCATTTTGTCCCTTCTTCGCAGAGTAGACTTGTAACGAGCATTAAATTTCTGCTCATTTGGACTAAATAGACTTTGAAAACGAAGCAATGTCGGGCAAAAACGAATGGGAACTGCAAAATCAAAGACGAAAAAGAAATTTTCTTTTGTGAAAGTTCGTGGAAGCATTCATTAAAGGGAAAATGTCTTTTTAAAACATTTGGAGAATGATTTGGAGGCTTATTGGTTTGCGATTGACTAATTCCGGAATATAAGAATCATTCGGTTTTTAGGCCCAATGTTTAATTGAAAATAAAATAATATATGTCTAACAGGACTTTTCTCGAAGAGCCTTGGAAATACTAGACATTTCTTCGTTCGCTGTGTAATTGTTTACAACCTCATTCCCAGGGCCTTTTCGAGAGAAAAGGTCCTTCAGGTGAGAGGGCCCTGGGAACGAGGTTTTAATTGTTTACTCGTACTGCCCGAAATAGCCTCGTTTTGGAATTCGTCCGCGATATTTGATAAAAGCGCTGCCGCATCTCGGAAAACCTCCACTTGAGGAGCACCCTTTTCAGTATGAACATAAAGTTTTCATGTGCGGTGAAGGGGATGACAAGCTATTTTGTTTAAGCAAAGTGCCCCTCAAAGTCGAGAACAAAAAACCAGTGAATTTTGATAACTGTTCAATTTCATATGAGATGGAATGCATGATGGATAGTCTGGATTCTCCTTTGGATACTCCAAGTTGCTGCATGCTACAGACAAGAGATGAGCACCAAATATGATACGCCATCATTGGAACAGACCTTATCTTGTAAGAATTGCTTCACGTTATGAATTACGGATGAAAATTGGGAATTAACCGCTTTCATATCTCTCAAATCCATACATAGTTATCTAATTTTGATCCACAATATCTTTAGAAATTGTGATGCTATGCCACTCAAACTTTTCAAAGTAACGGATTTTTAAGAGTTCTTTCAGATGATATTGTTATGCTACATTTATTCTATATTCAGTTACAGTTAAGACGTTTACGACATTGATGACCACACTAATGGAATGGGAGTTTCCCTAGAATTGATAGCTGTCACACTCACTATCATAATTAGACACTGTTATGGTTAAAATCAAAGTGTTTAGGAGTTGCGTTTGGGTCAGCGTCTCACTTGCAAATAGATATTAAGGAATCATTGTATTGTAAAGATATATAATGAGAGTATCGAGCGAACAAGCGAACAAGTGATTAAAAGCTAGCAAGCCTGAGATAAAAGTTAGTAAAGGTATGTTCCCTGCCTCGAAGATCCTGGTACAGTCCCTGTGCCCTAACAATATATAGAGGATATTACACGGCGTGGCGAAGATATGAAGTTTATCTTCGAGTGGTGAAATATTGTTTTCAACACGAG
>JAAAQI020128580.1:0-12166 GCA_011800005.2 Stichodactyla mertensii | reverse complement strand
ACTAGAAAACTGGAACTGGCTGTCTGGTAAATTTAAGACGGGTAAATCATAAGAGGAACTAGAAAACTGGAACTGGCTGTCTGGTAAATTTAAGACGGGTAAATCATAAGAGGAACTAGAAAACTGGAACTGGCCGTTGGTAACAATTTAAAATTTCCCAGCCAAACTACAAAACTAAGAAATGACAAATACTGAATCGGTATGAGATATGAGTGCTTCTGAGCGCTGCAATGGCATATTTTAGTAGCTAACACATTACGAGATTGCTAGGACGTTTGAAACCAGTGCGACATGACAACGACAGTCAGTTATTGTACGAGAAAACTCAAAAGTTCTCAGAGCAGCAGAATGGTTTTTCGTCTTCTAAGGTAGTCTCGACTTTAGGGTCCAACATATCGAATAATATTAATATATTCTTCGAAGTTGATCGAAATCGTAGAAGAACGTAAAGAGTGTAAAACGTTTTTGAAAAATCAAACTTCAGTTTCCAGGTCAACAGGATAGCTTATTTCTAGGCCCAAGGTAGTTTCGACTTTAGTTTACAAAACAGAGATTCATGTGACTGGCTTTTAGTACACAGCTTTATAATATCCTATCCAACCGATCAATAGTATTTAAAGATCTAAAAACTATGGGATATTTTGCAACGTAAAATTAAACTTTAACCAAATGGTTTCTATGGTATCTAACTTACCCTCAATCTTTCCTTCAACATGACTAAGGAACACAGAAAGTAGAACCAGTACCAACTGCCAACACCATCTCCTTTCTTTAAACTCCATACTTGATTTACTGTGTATTATATAATACTTTTTTTCAGAATGCTTTACCTGCGAACACAATAACATTATAATTACACTACAAGTTGAAAACTAAAGATCTCGTTCAGTCGTGGTTGCTTGTAACTTGATAGTCAATTTAATAGTTTTGTCTAGAGTGCTTTGATACCCTAAGGACATTAGAAACAAATCGTCACCGCAGCAAACTTGCCCGATTTTTACCCCGGAATACTTGTATTTCTAAATTCTTATAAAGTATTCGGTTACCAGGAGAAATGATGCTAAGCTCTTTATGCCTTTCACCTGTTTTCTCTCTTATTTTACCCCAATTGAGTCTTTGATTTTTGGTTTTACTGTTTATGTTTTTTTTTTAAGGAACGCATCTCCTATTCCACTGACATTGAACTATGTGAACAAATCTAAGACTCTGCCATTTGGCGTCGAATTCCGTCCAAAAGGTCGAGTCAAAAATAAACGTCATCCAAATAGATCATTCTCATTGTTGCCTCCCACACTGTACAGATAATATCTGGTATACCTTGCTATATAAGTCCATTCAGAAGTGTCCCTAAAAGACATCAATGAACCAACCCTGAGGTTTGGAATTTTTGTACGTAGGTGATTTTTGTGATACCTAATTCGGCCCACGACTCGGAATTAGGTATCTCTCAGTATGGTAGTTTTTACGTGTCTCTTAAATTCATGATCACTCTGCCTAAAATATCTATCCCGTTCCTTTTCTGAACACATTCTATTGAGTATGATTTCTTTCGTTTCTGATCACATGAGCTTATTAAAGTCATCCTGAGTTCAGTTTTGCATGGTCACTTGACGGCAGCCATGTTGGATGGCATGAACAGTATAATTGTTTTGCATGGAGAAAATACAAATTTTTGCTTTTAATTTCAACATGAGCACAAAGTTAGTTATTGTACTGGTTGGTTATCCAAAGGTTGCTAAATTCCGCGCTCTCCACATCTGACGACAAGCTTCTAGATATCCTTAAAACGGAGCATTAAATTTTGCCGTCGCTTTGGCTTTACATGGCTGATGACGTCACTCATCAGAACAAGTGAGGCAATCGAAGAAAATGTGAATGTGAATCATTTACTTGTAGAACTTTCGATAGTCTTTCTTTTCAATTTTTGATCTTTTAATTCTCAGTTCAGAAAGACTAAACAGAAAGTGTCATGATTTTTCTTCCAAGATATAGAGCACGCGACCTTGAGATCAACCTAGGAAGAGCTATCAGACATGTTGACAACATTTGAGTCACGTCATAGTACGACGACCTTCCGAACACGAGCCGAAAGCGTGCCGTACAGGATGTCCATTAGAAGGGTCAATATAGGTCTAAGAATATTAGTAAAAATAACTGTCAAAGCCGTGACTACACACCCAGTTATCTGTATAGTAAATATTTTGCTTAAATCGGCCTGAAAGAATGAAAGAAAGAGCCAATCAGAATCAGAGTCTACCCTTGTGTGATGCCTAGTGAGGTGAAAAACGGAATGAAAATAAAAATATGAAAATGAATTTAAAATGCATAAACCAAACGTGTACAAAAACTGCTGGAAAAAGATAGAATAGGCCTCTTTAGCTCGGGCGTAATGTCTTCCCATTTCAGATCACGTGTCATTTCCTTGGGTTTTATTTCTTTGTTTTTCGGAAACGCTTGAGAAGATACGTTAATATGGATACCTGAAAAAACAATCTTATTTCCAAGAGGATGACACGTGGTCTGAAATGGGAAAACATTCCCACCAAGCTAAAGAGGTCTATTACCACTAAGAATACTTGGGGGGGGGAAACGATGGTTTTCAACCATTCTCAACAGGATCAAAAGACAAAGACATGTTTGTGGTAATCTTTTGTTAAAATCTACCAGATGATGTAACGTAAAACGAAGAATAGTCACACATCTGATTAAAGTATATCATAAAGAAGTTATACGTTTCAAAGACTTCTTTCAATTGTAAATATATAATTAAAGTATATAAATGAAAGCTTCTTAGTTTGATTTAAAAAAGGGGAACTAGTGATAAAATTGTGTCTAAAACGTCTAAAATTATTTTGATACCCACAGGGAGATCTGTTACCGAGGTTATCTTACTTATTTTCAGTTCTGGATTGTTTCAATTGTTTGAGTCAAATCTATCAATTGACTAATTAACTGCGATGTCCTTTTCAAACGTCCGTAACCAATTTAAATTTCATTCAAGCTTTTCGGTATATGTTTTTTTTAACCCATCCCACGCTATTAGTCTTCCGTTCAAACTGTCATCCCTATTTTTTGGAGGTACTAAAAAACATATTTTCAAATGTTTGATTCTTTATAGATTTATCGAACAGTAAGACACGACCTTGGTTATAACTTTTGAAACAGTTTCTTTGTCTGTGTTTAGATTCAACGCAACAGATTTTGGAAAACAGTTACATTATAAGATAAATCCTCTTAGCTAGGCGTATCGCTATGATGGGCCGGGATACCGCTTAAAGTGTTCTGAACTTTAGCATAAGGGTTAATAGAAAGTGTTGTTGGATCTTAAAAAGAATCGAGTTCACTCGGGCTACGTATAATTTTATTCAGTTTACTCGGGCACTATCAAAAATAAAACCTAGATGAAGTCACTTTTGTGTTATGCACTTTGCCAGTGTAATCCTATCATGGCTGAAACAGGATTACTCTGATTTCACTGAGGATACTGAAGCTTACTTGGCTAAGTTCTAGCAGGAAAGACGTTACAACGATCGAGAGATTCAATGCGTCGTACACCGAACACTTCAGTGGATCCTCTATTGTAACGCTAGTACACTATTACACTATTACCCTAGTACGTTTTTGACTGAGGCTTTTGAGATCAACAAGAGATATAAGTTCCAAGTTCCTGTTGGTCTGTCTCCCTTTTTCTCTCGTTTTTGTTTGTTTATCTTTCTCTCCTTAGAGGCACATAGTCTCAATAGAACTTGGTCAATCCAGTTAACACTTAAATAAACGATCCGTCTAACAGAACTGTCTTCATCCAAAGAAAATTAATCCTTGCTCGTTTTAGTCTGACTAAACAATTTAAGCAAACAATTCAATAACAGCAGAAATCGTACCAAGCAGTGAGTGGATTGTAAAACTATTATTCACACCTACTGCTGTGGCAGACAGTCCGGCAAACAACCAACTTCCCTTAATTTGAGCTTACATATCTGCTTAGTGAAGCTTCGTTTTGCTAGATAACTCCTTTATAATGTAGTTGAAAATTTGATAAAAATAATTCTGGACGACGTTTATTGACTTACTGCCAAGTTTAACGTAGTTTTAATTTCGATTTACTCGAGATTCGTTGTCCATTGCTGAAGTTAACTACAAAGCACCTCAACGATGTTTAGGTAAATATTTATACTAAGATAGGAAGCGAGCTTCAACCACATCAACAGTTTCACATTTCTTTTCTTTGCAGAATAAAACATTAAAAAAGTCGAGTATTGTAGTACACTGAAATAAGAATTTCATTTTTCAACAGCAAAAGGACAAGGCACTGCCTTCACTTACCACTTAATGATGGTTTAGAGCTGAGTCTGTATGTTGAGGATTTGTCTGTCACAGCAGTCTATTTCAACCTTGTTCTCCGATAGTTGCTCATAGAGTTAAAACTGAAGGAGTGAAACTACCGCGTTGGAAGAACAAGCAATGAATAGAAACACTTAAAATGAAAGAGTAAATCACTTAGGAGACTTCCTTCATTAGCTTGCCAATTTCTTTGACGCGGGTCTAATTGGAGGGGGATCCTTATACCCATCCTACAGAGCGCACCTTGAATACCATGCATTTCACTTAAACAAGGTCAAAATAACGTTATTTTGATTGTGTCCCACTTTATTTGTTTGTATTCTCAACAAATTGCGAGTCTTCTTCATGTCAGATTTACGTCAAATAACTTTCATGTTTTGTCGGACCGTGCCCCGTAAATACCCTAGGCCGGAGATCAAGCATAAACGATAAAACAATTACCGCCAAAAAAATCATTTCAGTTGATCAAGATTATTATGCCAAACATGCTGACTTCAACGTTACTTCACTTGAATATCACACACTTACTTTACATGTCAATCACACAGTACAGTTATACACACAATGGCACGAAGGAATATTGTAGCATTTTTGCTCGCGTGAAACAATCAGTTTAAGACTTATTTACTACTTTAACCTTGTAGGAAAGTATCGGGATTGATCTAGAAGAATCTTATAAAACTTTTTACAGGCCCGTTATCGGGACATATCGCGCTCTCTTATCATGTGGGTATTTTAATTTAAGCCATGAAGTGACTGCTGATTTAGTGTTCACAAACAGTGACAAGTGAATCCCTACAGAATTGTAAACGTAGAACTAAAATCTGAGGTGTAAGTTCTGAAAAAGGAAAACAGACTCAAATTCAGCTCAGGCAGTCCTTCTCCACCCATGAATGGCACTCTTGAAACTCGTTATTACCTTATACTTTATCACGTGACTTTATAGTTATGTATATAGCAAAAAGGATGCAGGTGGTCTGGGATGACGTCATTAACATATACTTATGAGAGCAAACTTTCGAACAAACGATGAGTTTTTAATCTTAATCTTAATAATTCTTTGCCAAATTACTCGTTATTTTTTCAATGCTACGTTCTTTTTTTTATGTTATTTAATATTGCTTGGCATAGCTTAGTCTTAACACCCACGTAGGGGATAAAAATTTGCAGTCAATCGCGAATTAATTTGTTTTTCTAAGGTTGTTGTGACATAGGACCTCCGAAGAATGTACTATAAACATGGTGTAATTCGATGGACTGTTGTCTTTGCAAATTACATGTCGGATAACATCTTTTCAGTGTGCAAAGTAACAAGTGGGCTAAAATTAGACTTTAAAAAAATGTGGCTGTGTTTCGCGTGTTTCTTGTTTGGACAAATAATAGAGCCAATAGTGGTTGATTAAGAACGTAGGATAACCAGGAATTAATAAAAAACCTACTAACGGGCTATCACCAATCCTGCATTCTGATTGGCTACTCTACTAGAGGTCGATTTGTGATAGCCTACTTCTAGCGAAAAGTGCCGGTTTTGAAAACCAAAACAATTAGTTCACCCTAATTTCAACATTGTTTGTATCCGTTTATTGGACCGATTAGTAGGTTTTTACTAAAACAATTAGACCTCTCGGCCACATGGACTACGATTCAAATAGCTCATTGGGCTTACGACCTCATGGGCTATTGACTCGTAGTCCATTCGCCCTCGAGGTCTAATTGTTAATTAGACTGGTTCCATAATGAGCCAAGTGAACAATCGAGGAGGCACGCACGCACCATCCAATCAATAGGCTTGCTTGCTGTATTTCAAATCCTTACTCCGACATACGTAACTAGTTCTTCGTCTACTTACTAGAGTAGATTTCGAAAGTGTGGAAAATTTCTGCACTTGGCACGGTCAAGGTATGCAGGAATCGAATCAATCACAGCGCAAAAGATCTAACAAGCTCGCTCGTCCTTTGAAATGCCCGATCAGGTGAGAATAATGTGACGTCACATTTGTCACGGCACGGTCATGACACGCCAGAATCGAACTTATCATAACACACAAGAACTAACTACTCGTCCTTTGAAATGCTCGATGAGGATGATGCTCAGGTGAGGATGATGTCACGTCAGACACGGCACGGCACATGCATAGGTTCTCGCAGCCGTACGAATCAGTTTGTACCAATCAGTTATACGGGTATTCAATAAGCATAACTGTCACAATGATATACTTATTTCAAGAAAGTTAGTCACCAAAAACCTACAAAGCTGGGACCGTGGCGGATCATGGGAAATAAACTTAATTAAGAAGTAATGTCACTTGACACAAATTTTAGTTTTCGAATGGTCACATGAGATGAAACTGACTGGCAAAAGATTTCAAATCCATTAAAATAGTTATAAAATATGATAGAAACATATAAAATGTATCTACCCATAATTCTTGTCGGTCTCAGCTTTCTAGGTTTTAAAAGTGACAAACTTAATTGAAATAAGTATATAAGTCAAAATTACTCAAGCTTTATCAAAAAGGTTGAACACGCAATCCCTTTATTTGTGGCTTCTGATGTCGTTCCACTAGAAATGCTCTACTTTCATACTATCTCAGTATTAATGCATGACATCTACAACAATAATGCCCCTAAAGCTATTGTAAATTTGTTTACTCGTATAACATCCCCATACATAATTATCATACTAGAGCTGCAAACTCAGGAAATCTTTTTATTCAACGTGGCAGAACATCCATATTCAATAAATCTTTCACTTGTACTGGAAGCAAGATCTGGAATGCAATCCCTGAGAACATATGTCAATCAAATAAAAACATATTCAAATCCAAATTGAATTATAGTTTGAAACAAGTCTTGGAAGAAGAGGATGCATACCTAAATGTTTCGGAAATAATATCGAAAATCTCTAAACTGAAATAATTGACTTGTGAATTTTACATATATATTTTTTATTTACATACATATTTTTTAATTTTTATTATTTATTTATTTACTTTTTTTTTTTTTTTTTTTTTTTTTCTCAACAAACCACTCACAAAATATCTGTGTGAGTGTGTGCCGTGTATGTGTATTGATATGTATATATTTCGATTAATATTTATACTGCTGTAATGACATGTAAACTTTGGTTAATGTTCTAACGTATACATAGTGTCTGCACAGCCTGCCTCGACTAGTTAAGCTATCTGCAGGCTGTGCACGTAAACTTATTGTATAATAGAGAAATTGAATAAATATTGTATTGTATTGTATTGTAGGTTGACTTTGAGAACATCAGTTTAAGAGTATGTGTTCCAATGCAACTTGAATTTTGACAGATGTTTAATTAAAAGGTCATAACCAACACAACTGTACTTAGTGATTTTTCGCACGTAAAACTGACCAACCCCGTTCTTTACGCGTTCAAAAGTTATACGCCTTAGTTGTGGGGTGGATTTACAAGAAGAAAACTGAAAACGTGGAGAAATGACGTTAATTGGCTGTTCTATAAATATAGGTAAAAAACTTTACAGGCATACTTGCAGATCACTGAGTGCAATCATCAGGGTGAAATCTTTATTTACATGACTGTCAATACTGTGATTGACTTCCGTTTGGGGTTTGGCGACACTTTGAAGCAATTAGAAACCAATTACAAAAAAAAAAAAAAAAAAAAAAAATCCACCCAATCTAGTGTTTCCAGTTAGTTTGTAAAAACAGCCATACCAAAACCTAAAAAACCCGGAAAATGCCTCTTACCACCCGCTTGCGTGCATTAAACTTTCTCACGATGATTTTTTCATGCTTACTTAAAGAGATTTGCTTAACAGCTTCTCCGGAAGCTTTGTTGTTCTTAAGCAAAGCCACATCGGTCTCCCCCAACATGCTCTATTGACCTCGTAGGATGCTTAGTATCAAAAGCGCAGCACATCTGATGTCTTGTTTTGATTTTTCTTATTACGACTAGCCATAGATATATATATTGATGTACGATGTGCGTCATAACGGTAAATATCTGTTAGGCCTTGACTCATTTGAAGTGAGAATGTCGTCAGGAATTTACGGCAGCCGTAATCAGATGTTTCTCTACTGAACAAGTCAAGGGAGACTCCGAAAAAAATGATGATTGTGTTCTATTACTAAGCCAATATTTTGCTTCTCAAGTCATTTGAGTGTAATAGGCCATTTCAGTTCTCGAAAATGATGCACGAAGGCGAGGCTTCGTGTGAAATCACACTTTACGTGAAGCTACTGACTTATTCTGTTGTCACTCTTCTCTATGACTTATTCACGGTTCACTCGTAAAAATAAACTTTTAAGCAACAGAGAGTCAAAGAAATGTCAGTCGTTTCTTCAGGGCTATTATCACTCAGGTTTTCTAGTTCATGCTCAAACTCATGAATAATTAATGAGGAAAATCAATTACCTCTAAACAACAGACCGATCTCGCGATCCATAGCTACTGTTGCTACGTCGGACAAAGCCAAAACTTTAAATCGAGATTGCGCTATGAAATAAATGTCGATTACTAAAAATCATATACGGTTTAGTTTTATGTTGTATAACGCGGGAAGACATTGACACAAATAGCCAACAAAGCCTTGTTCACACTAGCGTCGTAATCGTAAGCATCATACGCAGACTCAGTATTGTACTGCGCATTAGCGGTGCTTGTCTTTTCTCACACCTCGGTGATAAATGTAATACTGAGTCTGCGTATGATGCTTACGATTACGATTACGACGCTAGTGGGAACCAGGCTTAAATGAGGTTTGTAGTTTGTTTGTCCGACCCTCCATATTCCTTTGAAAACTTTACGCCCTCATTCATGGTGGAGCTAGTGTTGGCAAGATCGATCTATTTACTCCGCTGCGCCTCGGGGTTTTTTTTTTTTTTTTTTTTTTTTTTTCCTTTTTCCAATCCACTTATCCACTTCTCAGTGCTTCGATATTGGATGGAACACTCTTTCCAATATTTTATCTATTACTTAATTACCTCACGTGAACCAGATTTACTATATCATATCTGATCAGATACTCTGAGATACTCTAAGTCTATTGTCTTTCGTTATCGACGATCCTAAAATCGCTTTCGATAAGATTCTTTGAAAAAGTAGCTTAGAGGAAAGATCCAACTTGACCTTTAGTAGACAACAAACGTAAAATTATCTCTAGTAGTTAGAATTTAGGCGTTTGACAACATCGAGACATGAGCTGACCAATAGTTTGAAAATATAAGGCTCTAATGCCTTTGACTTCTCTCCTTAAACGATATTAACCCAAATCTAAATAAGAACTCAGATATCCAACCTGTCAGCCTATCTGGTGAAACAAATTTTAAATGGATATACCAAGTAGAGGGGGGAAAAAGTACTTTTTTCAAGAAATGTAGTAACTAATATGAGAACTGACTTACCTCTTTCCTGTCAAAGATGATCCTGCTATGTGAAATCTGCTCTCTCGCTGACACTGTTTTGTGATTCAATGTTCCGGAGCCACGGAATTCAAGAGGTAAATAGAGCTACGGGACTATTTTCACCTCGGGCTATGTTTCATCTCAAGGTCTAACAAAAAAAGATCCAATTATAAAAAATGTGCTGAGATAGAGTAATATATTGAGAGTTATCAATGTTTCCTCAAACATCTTGGGTGATATTTCGTTAGGAAACCATATAAACTTCATTTGTGTATGTATGCTTTCCTTAGAAAGTGAGCAATGGTCAATATAGTACCGAATTCAATAGGATCATTACGACAGCGTGAATAAACACTATCACTAAAACAATAACTTTGCATAACTTTTTTGGCCGGACACTTCACTACACGAGAAGTAACCAGTTCAACCGTGTAGCGATAAGTTAATGAACTTGAGAAAAATAAAGTGGACTAGAACCATTTTTAAAATTCAATTTCTATGTCTGCGCAGTGTGATGTGATGCTGAAGAACTGGTCATTATTTGTTGCCGGGACATGAGGGATCGGAGGGCGGAGGAATTTTGATTTGACACCACAAAAATTATCTGATCCCCCCTTAGGCACTATGGAACTTAAGTGATTCCCCCTAATTTTCAAACAAATTTGTCAAAAATAAACAATTTATTAGGCGTCGAGAGGCTTCTAATTTCCATCCATCTATCCAAATGGCACTTATTAAACAATAGAACTAGCATAATTTAGCACTTAGTACTATTTATGCTGCACGCTTTTAGTGTTTGTACTCTAAATGTATACACCAAATTGAAAAAACGTTGTCGGGTTCAAAAAGGTTGAATCATCGAAGGTAAGACCGAAAGGGGTTATGGGTAAGCACTCAATAAGGCCCATATTTACTATTACATGCATAGGATATTGTTGCAACTCTCGAGCATTGCTATGAATTCTCGAAGAAAACAATTTTCAAGAATTATAGCAATGCACAATTCATATTATGGGCCTCATGAACTATTTACCCAGAATCCCCCTCGGTCTTACCTTCGACGATTTAACCTTTTGAACCCGACAACGTTTTTTCAATTTGGTGTATACCTATTTCAATAAACGTTGACATTGGGCAATCTCAATCTGAGACGGAACCTAATTTGTTGCTTTTATATTTCCCTACTAAAACTACATAAAAGCGCATTTTTTAACTCAAAACTCAAAACTTACATTGGAATCATTCCATTACAACAAAGTACATCATTCGGCTTTATATACACCAAATTGAAAAAACGTTGTCGGGTTCAAAAGGTTAAATCAAAAGCATTGCGCAAAGCATTGTTGGACAAAACCTCCGGCCCTCACTCTTTGCTTTCAAAATCATTTCTCGCGTGGTTCTTGGATAACGCAAAGATAACATTTCACTCTGTTTAATACTTTTGGACTTTTCTGGGCCTCAAAATACATCGGATTAAATTTCCAATTGTTTCAGGTTGAAAATCGTGCTTGAACATAGGGCCGGCCATGAAAAATCCAAACGGACTGTGATTGGTTAGAGAATTTTTTCCCGCTCAGCTGGTAGAAGAAAGCAATATTCAAGAGTTGCATCAATGTTCAACGCATTTTATGGGCCTTATTAACTGTTTACCCAGAATCCTCTTCGGTCTCACCTTCGATGAGTCAACCTTTTGAACCCAACAACGATTTTTCAATTTGGTGTATACAAATTTGCAGCTAGTTACTCCGTCTCAGATGTCAGATTCGGGCAAATATTTTCTCAATACAGACCGACCTAAGCCGTTTAATAACGTTTTTATTTTATTTATTTTTTTTTTTTTTTTCTGTTTGGAATCCCTTCTAAGCCCGTGTAACTGTGAGCGGTCCGGATGAGCCGGTCCGTACTGAGAAAAAACCGGACCCATGAGCTAAAAACCAATCAGCGCGCGCGATTCACTAGGATTCCGGACCGGAAAAAAATAATTGATGTTATTCTATTATGTTGTATAACATTGCCTGTGGCAATAGATGCTTTGAACATTTTAACGCTATTTCAATTTAGTTAATTAAAGAAACATCTAGATAGTGGCAGGGGTCCATCACTTGACGTCCATCAGCGTCGATTTTATTTAGATGTAAACTTTTTTCCAAATCAGATTTATATTAAAAATAATTTATCTCGAAAGATGAACAAATTTGATAGGCATGATGGGTTTTCGATCAGTTCTGTTTGCTCTCGCGGTTTCATCTAATTCTCGGCTAAGAAGTGCTAAAAATAACCTGTGCTTGGAACATCGTAACTCACAGATCCAGTATGGGAGAAGGACACTCCTAGTAATGGGCTCCTGATCTGGGAATATGCTGGCTCACAGACCCAGTATGGGAGATGAACACTCCTAGTAATGGGCTCCTGATCTGGGAATATGCTGGCTC
>JAAAQI020128579.1:10282-30085 GCA_011800005.2 Stichodactyla mertensii | reverse complement strand
GGCAATTAAGGGTAATTGATAACAATTGATAAGGTACCAAAGATTTGGTTTATCGATTGGCCATTGATTTCAAATATCAATCGATTGATTGGCTTTGACTGAAATCAATTCCCATCAATCATCGATTTCATCGATTGGCCACCCCGGGGTATCTAGATGTATTTGTAGTATATACGTATAACTATTTGGTAATTCATAGCAAACTAAGTACAGCCCTACACTCTAAGGGCTATATAAACCTGAAATCAATTATGTAATCATATGTGAAAGTGTTCCTACCAATCTCTCTTTCTCTCTTCCCATCTTCTCCCATCCAGCCATCCAGTAGTGGACGTGCAGTAGCACTAGTGACAAGAGATGGTGCTCTTGGGTTTGTTGGATTTTCTGGACAAGGTTCAGCTAATTTAGGTTATGTTCCCATGACAACAAGCCTTGGAGATGAAGTGGATAGTTCAGTTGATGCAGATTTTAGAATGGTCATGAGGAAGTTGTCCAAGAGAGATTCTCTTACGAAATACAAAGTAAGTAAAATGGTCCTTAGACATAAAAATTGTTACAACTTCAAGTGCGTAAAGGGAATTGTGGCAGACAGAGGCCCATTGTGGATAGCTCATTAGTCTGCTGTCCCTAAAATTTCAATCTCTTTTCTGCATTTCTGCCTGCCTGCCTTCCTGTCAGTCTGTTCATCTTGACTTTTGAAACCAAAAATTGGGATTTGATCAGGTTTAACCTTATAAATGTAACCTTTTCAGGCTTTGCAGGAATTTAGTGAATTATGTAAAAACTCTAAGTCAGATGTTGTAGAAGGCGTACTTCCTTTCTGGCCAAGACTATACAATAAACTTGCAATGGTGAGTTTTAAAAAAACATCTGTAAATCCTAATACTGTAATCAAATGTTAAAAGTATTATAAATAGCAATCTAGTCTGTAATAGGACTGGTATGGGGTGAACTATCACTGAAGAGCCCAAACTAGAAGTGTCAGATGTTCAGAGATCTTATTTATTTATATTTTTAGGATATTGATCACCGCGTGAGAGAAGGAACCCAAGAAGCCATGTTACAATTGGTCAAGAGAGTGGGCCGTAACCTTGCGCCTCATCTCAAGTCAATGATGGGTGTTTGGTTGTGTGCACAGTTTGACAGCTATGCGACTGTTGCATCAGCAGCACAGCGTGCATTTCAAGCCTCATTTTCTGAAGCAAAACAACAGGAGGCATTGATGTTCTGTCGTGTTGGCTTATGTGAAGTATGTTATCCATGTTGCATTATTATAACTTATGCCCTCTAGATATTCTCTATAGAGGGGTACCCGAATGATATACGCTCCTCAGACCCTCCCCACCCCTTGGAAATTCCAATCCCTCTCCATGGGGGAGGTATGGATATTTTCTGGTACTACACAGTATACCCTCCTCAGACCCTCCCCACCCCTTGGAAATTCCAATCCCCCTCTATAGGGGAGGTATGGATATTTTCTGGTACTACACAATATACCCTCCTCAGATACTCCCCACCCCTTGGAAATTCCAATATATACCCTCCTCAGACCCTTTCCACCTCTTGAAAATTCCAATTCACAATCAACTAGTTGCAGTATTATTATTAGTGATTTTTAAACTAATAATGGTTATTTGGTATCTTAGTATCTTGAAGACAATATTCTGAGACAGACTGCAGACACTCTTTCAGATACAAAGTAAGTATCAAATAAAGGCTATATAAAGACAAAGATTTAAATTTTTAAATGTTTAAACTTTCCTGCAGGGTTGCATCCAAAGAAGATCGGGACTCAAAGTACAATCGTGTTGTAGCGTCCTCTCTTCTTGCTCTTGGTTATCTCATATCTGTCAGTAGTACAGAAATCAATTCAGAAATGAAGGAAAGATATCAGGAAATGTATGAAGAAAAGAAACTATGGAAACTTGCACAACATGCTTCACCACTTGTAAGTGTGTGTATAAATATATGTGATAAAATTTGACCAAGAAAAAGTGACCTGCAGACACCCTTGTGTTTTATTTGTAACACAGCTAAATCTATTTTTTTCTATTTTCTTACCCCACAGATCCGCAGTGCTATCTTCTCACTGATTATTAACTCCTGTTTGAAGATACCATCAGTTGTTCAGTCTGTTAGCTCTCAAGTCTGTCCTGTTGTCTTGTCTTCATTAGATGAATCAGAGCCTGCAGTATGTCATAACTTATGGGGTGCAGTACTGTTTGTTTTGCAAACTATTCCGGTGGGTTAAAAATGTGTTCTATGAATAACAAGGGTATTTTTTAAAAGACCATTTTATGACAGTCTCCTGGACTCAATCTTTATAATTTTTTTTCCTAGAATTGTTGGGAGCAAGTGAATATTCGTAAAGCTGTTTTACCTAAGCTGTGGTCAGTTCTTAGGAATGGTGGTTATGGCTGTGCTTCTGTTATCTATCCAAGCCTTCTTCCATTTCTTAGCAAGATACCACCACAGGTATGCAGTAACATGTGGGTGTATGATGACATATTTTGTTTTGGTTAATTGTCATTTAAATTGCCAACCAAAAATCTATTGGATCATCCAACAAAGCAATGTGACAAAACCTATTGTTAAAATGGTTGGCACATTAACATCACAATGACAATGTTTATAAGCATTACATCCAAATATAAATTCTTCACATGGCATAGATTATGAATGTGGTAAAGATATATAGTGTTGACAATTTATTTGCTGTCGCTATACACTTTACTGTCAGATGTTTTGAAATGTCTCTTTTCTTAACATGGTAGGTGATAGGTCAAGGGGTTGGCTTTTATCATGAGTTCTTTGACAATCTACAAGTAGGATTAAAGGATCCAAAGGTGCTCTCCAGCCCATCCGAAAGTGCTGTTGTCATGACAACATACATGGAATGCTTGAAGTACTGTTTGATTCACCTTGTAACTCAAAATGGAAGTGCGATGTCAATAAGAGAGTATCTGACAAAAGATCAGGTAACTGCTGTACCTGTTTATGTAAAGGTTTCCATGGTAACCTGCATAGTATGTTGGGTTCACATATTTCCTCATATTGACACATCAAATGTTTTTCCCACAGTTGCTACCCATGATAAAGGTGTCGCTAGAGCCTGGGACCAAGTTACCCACAATGCCACTGTACATTGCTCTTAGTAATTTACTGAACTACTTGAATACAACGAATACAAAACAGACCATCACCTTAGAAACAGTTGCCATGGAAACACTCGTCACAGAAAAGGAAGAGGTTCTTTTTGAGAACATTCCTACAGAATCTAAAGATACATGCACAAATGAAGAAAGACCTGTTTTAGAAGCAGAATTAATTTTGAGCTGGTTCTGGGACGGTTTTAGTTCTCTGTTGTTATCAATTCTTCAACATCCAAATGAGAAGGTATCAAAAGTGATTGACATTTATGTTGTATGGGTTGCCTGTGGTGGGTACCACAGGCAACCCAGAAATAAGGTTTTAAGCATTCTGGCTTGTATCTATTTTTATCAACCCCTCTTCCTGCCATTTGTGGTTGATGGACCATTTATTTTTCTTATTTGTAGTTGGATGTAGTTACAGCAGACTGTATGACACATTGCCTTATTTGTATCAAATCTCCTTCACTCCTCTCCAAACGACAGAAGAAAAGTAAGGTTGCTTTCTGTAACCCTTCAACTGAATTGATGAAAGAACCACCACAAGCAGAACCTAAAGACAAACCAGCTCTAACTAGCTGTGAAAAAATAGAAGACTTGTATGAGGGTCATCTCCTTGAACTGGTGACAGAAATCTGTTCATTTTGTCAGGAAGAAATGAAAAACAAACAGCAAACTTCAATTTACCTAAGAATTTTATCGACTCTTTTTCCACATTTTGTTTCAATAAAACTATTACAAGTATTGTTAGACAAGGCTGACACAGATTCAGATGATTTCAACAAACTTTGTGAGGAATTCCTTAGGGTTGTAGTGTATCCGTTGTTCATGGACTGTGGCAAGCAAAAACAAGATAATACTCATGTCATCAGCTTGTTATTTGGTGTTTTACATTTGTTTAGTTCAGAGGAACAAGTATGTCATTTGAATAAAGTAATTGAGGTAAGAAATACATTGACAGTGTGTGGCTCCAAAAACATCCTAACCTTCCCTGTGGGGAAGTAAGGTTCAATGTTTTGATTCTCTTATCTTTGTACTATTTTTTGCAGGCAAACAACAGTACAGATTTCGTGTTTGCTTTACTACAACAGGTAAACAGTTAGATCAGGTTTTTTTGATAACTGATTCGATTGACAAACCTTTGGTAACTGTAATGTTATGATTTACAGGGAACACAAGAGAGTCTTTCTGGAGTGTCTGACTGGCTAAAAAGTTATTCAGGATCTGAGAGAATACAGAAACTGCTTAGAGTAGCTTCATTGGAAGATCAGGATAGCAGCTCCTTATGGGGAATTCTACATCTGTGCCTCTGCTCTGACAAGAAAGGTGAGGAAGGATTTGAGGAAGAATTTGATGAATGATGATGAATGATGATGATAGATGATGAATGATGATGATAGATGATGAATAATGTATGAGTCACTTGGTTATTTCATTTTTTCTGTTCTATTAATTTAATGTTTTTCAGGCCCACTTGTCAGTAAGCCATGTGTGGACATCATTTTGGAAAGTTTTGTAGAAATGTTCCGTAGAAAAAACATCGTTGGACTTGGAAGAATCATAAACATACTTCAAGATTATTTTGAGTGGTGTCAAAACCAGGTACATTAAATTTGTTCCATGTATAACAGTATCCTTACTTATACTTATACTTATATACTGCAGTATCCTTGTATAATTGGTACTGATGGTAAAACACTTAATATCTTGTCTACAGCCTGATGATCTTAGCTCAGTCATGGAGGATATTCTTTTGACATTATTTCTGATGCAGTTTTCTCATCCGCTAATTCAAGATGAAGGTACAATTACCATACTTCGTTGAAGATTCTTATGTCATCCCATGGAAAGAAGAAACTAAATATAAGTGGATACTTTTCTCCACTCTCCCATCTGTTTCCTGCCCACATCAAAAAAAGCCTGTTTTTTATAGTGTCCAGTGTGTATGGTGTGCATCCCAAATATTACAATATATTTTTATCAGCCATTGATTGGTCATTTGTTTTAATATATTGTTGTAATGTATATTGATTTGATTTTCAGTCCTTGTGTGTTGGCATGCTGGTATCCAAACCTTCAGTTCTCAGTACTCTAGGTGTGATGTGGTGCTTGTAAGGACTTCAGCCATCATCACTGAGAGATTGAAATCTGCTGATACTGTGGACAGGTTTGTTATAAGGCAACTAGCAATAAACACTTTGATGTTTTTTATTTAAATACATGTCTGTTAATTGGTCCAAGTTCATAGTGGATGATGGTGATGACAATGATGATGATGGTGACAGTAGTGATTGATGATAACAATGATGGTATTTGATGATGCCAATAGTGATGATTAATGGTGATGATACATAATGATGATGATGATGCCTATTGCACCACCTTTTCTATTTCCCATTTAGCATTCTGAGTCTGACTGGTGCTGCAGTCAGGCTTCTACAGGACACTAGTAACTTGGAAAACCAACAGGGTGGTAACATGACATCTACCAGAAAACTCTACCACAGCTTCATACCAGATGTTAAAAAATGTACAGAATGGAGAGATCAAAGTCGGAAGGTTGGTTAAAAATGAAAGCTATTTTCAATGAACTTTCTGGAAGTTAAATTTACTGTAAGCTTCTGAGACAGCTCCAATGAACTGCCTCAATGAACTTTGAACAAGACACATTTTACCATTTTAGGGGTTCTGGTTAAGTTCTTTCCTTTGTGCCAACTTGCCTGTCATCAGTGACACCCCAGACATTAAGGATGTACAAGATGTGATAGACATCCACCACAAATCAGTCCTATTTGCTGCTTTGGTAACCAAGAGCCTTTTGACAGTGTCAGATGGGTTGCTAAGCAAGGAGGTTGTTGTGGAAGGTCACATGTTGGTTAGGATGTACCTTGAGGCCTGTTGGGTGAATGCTTGGTGTTTGTGTGTACTGGGAAGTGAGGATAGGACCAAGGTATGATATGAAATAAAATAAACTTTAAAGGCAATAGCTATTATTAATCTCATTAAGCTATTATTGACATCATCACTATCATTACTATCATCACATCATCCATCATCACCAATCATCATCATCATTTTCATTTAGTGCATATTTTGTCACCCTGTTGGATAATTATGCTAACAATCTTTTCACTGTTTTATTTCTAATTCCACAGAACAAATTACCATCCCATTTCACACAGACTCTTCCCAATATTCACAAGCTCCTTGAAATCATCTCACTCATGCTACAAGACCTGATGGAATTCCTGGAAAAGAATGAACTATCACAGACCTTACTGGATGAAACCTTGACGATGGCCAAGACATATGGATTCTTATGGAGCTTGGTTCTTGATACTATCATGTTGCAGTTAAGGAACAAGGAGTTTGCAGTAGACCATGGCATTATGCTAACAACCCTACAAGAATCATTATGCATTGGGAAACCATCTTTTTCAGAATCAATAGAGAAGCAGGAAGCAGTATTACAGAGTATAGTTACTGTTGTATCTTATGTCAACAATATTTATGACATGAAAGTACTAACCGAAAGCAACAACAAACTGCTGGGCCAAGAATTGCAAACGCAAGGTATAATGGAATAAAAGTACAGAAGCAGAACAGTTCTGCCTCCCCCTCAGCCCTCTCTCACACAATGGAAGCTAACCAGCCTCTCAATTTTAGTAGGTTGTGTGGATAAATTCTTGTTTTTGCATCATTTTTCTGTTTTCTAAATTATGTCGTCCTTAAAACTATGACAGCAGAAAATAAAGTAGCTCTCAACTCATTTCTTAAACCAACTCCACCTCCCTCATGCCATGGCAGACAGCATGCATTATGTAAATTACACTACAAGTTAGACTGTGTCCTCAACTTACATTTTAACTCTGCTGTCATTGTCAAGCTGGGGATATGATGTTATTTTTTTCTCTGTACATCAGAATTTGCCTGTGTATTTTCAATCCTGGCTACCTGCTTGGAGAAGTGGTCACAGCTGACAGACAGAGAAGAAGCTGCCATGATGGAATACCAGTTAACACTGGTAGAAGTACTGGATGGTGTGCTGGAGTGGAAGAACGGCAATGATAGGATATTGCTGTTCAATGCAAATATGGAAGACACTATGATGGCAGAGGTAACTGATGAAATCAAATGTGAAATCCTATTCGCCATGTTTTTTTTTACTGACAAAATGAATCAATTTGCATTCTTCTAGGTGACTGTCAATACTGCCATTATGAGAATAATAAAGCTTGCTATCACAGATGCCACCAAGTTAATAAGCTCAAGTTTATGGGATTTTATTCTGTGTGGCTTGGCTGGATGGCTTCAGGTATGACATTAAGAAACTTTACTTGGAACAAGATAGCATAGTGTACTAGAGTGATTTTCCTTCGACCGTGAAAGAAAAATGAATATATAGTTTGTGCTAGTTGATAAAGAACAAAAGAGAACAATAGGTTTAGAGTCTACTACTAACTATTAGTTTGCCTATTCTTTCATGGTCGAAGGAAAATCACTCTATTATTGATGAAGCAAGCATTTGAATCTTTTTTTACTCTTTACAGACTTGTGAAGAAAACTTGCCATCAGTCAGCACCTCACTATCAAGTACAACACTGTGCTGTCAAGCCTGCTCTCTTCATGCCAAAGTGTCAGCATTTTTTGAAACATTTCCAGAAGAACCAACTGAAGAGACAAAAGATGAAGCTGAAGAAACAAACATGTCTGATGATGCTGACTACATTACTCCTACTGGAGAGTATCCTCCTAATCTGTTAACAGAATGGAAGGAATTCTTCAGTGTTAATGTGTACAACACTGTTCTATCTATGTTCATCTCTATGGCAGGTGAGAATTTTTTAGTATCTCACTTAAGAAAATGAAAAAAAGATGCAAGTTTGAAAAATCTTGAAGAGCATGTTATGTGGGTGGACACCAATGCCAATCTTGATCCTAGTTTCTTCTCATTTCTTTACTCTATTTTTCTTTCCAGATAAGTGTAGAGAAAGTAATTTCCATGTTACCATGCCAATCTTCAGAACATGTGAGAGCTTAGGCAAGGCTGTAATTGACACACCTGTTAACATACTACAAGAATACCAATACAAGAGACCAGGAGACTCCTCTGATGGTGATGATACCTTGCCAAAGTGGGCTAAGGATCTCTTGTGTTGCTTGCTTCCTTTGTTAGAATGTGATGTCCATTCTATACAGATAGCAACTTACAAACTGTTGTCAAAGTAAGTCATGTGTAGTTCTACTGTCATCTCTCTGTTCATTTTTTCTTTCATTTATTATTCTCTTCCATTTTTTCATTTCCCTTCTTCCCACCACCTCTTTCACATCCTCATTGTCCTTTTTTCTCTCTTTTTCTGCCCTTAATTCCTTCACTTTTTCATACTTTCTTTTAGTCTTACTGTCAATATGCCTCTTATTACTTATTTCTCTACTTCTTCCTCATTCATTCTTCCTGTAGGATCATGCCAATTCTTCCTTCTTGTAACACGAAGCATGATGCAAGCAGCCGAGAAGAACAGGATGAGATTGAAAGGTAAATTTAACCCAAAAGTTGTTGTCCTTATAGCAAGAAAATGTAAGGTTTGTGTATGACTGGACAATAATTATCTGTTTTCAGATCACCACCATCACAATTAATGAGTACACTTAATACCAGCTTATTGCACATGAAGACAGTCCTGGAGGATGCTTCAGTACCATTTGGTGGGCAGCTGTGCCTAGCAACTGATATAGAAGCTCGGCAGATAAGCCTGACTCTATTCCTGTCTTGCAGACTCCTAATTTTGTTCTTCAAAAGTACAAACTTTGAAAACAGATCAGAATATGCTGTTTTCTTGAGAAAAAACAAACTTGTTGACAGCCTTATGAGTGTGCTCTATCGCTTGATGCCACTGGACAGTAAAACTGTTGTAACAGATGACATGGAGTTGTCAGTTGAGGACTGCGTGACAGAGAGTTTGGTACAGGACCTTAGTCGATGTATGTATTATAGTCTATTACACTGGATGCCAGCTATGGTCCGACAGTGGTTTAATGGACTGGAAAAGAAACATGCTACTGTGGTAGACAAGTAAGAATGTGCTGTTTTAAGTAGAAATTATTGCATGAATTTTTTAAAAAAAAGTGTGGAAATGTGACACCAAAACACACGCACAGTGTCAGTCCAGTATTGTCAGACCTTACCTTCATTTCATTTTGTACTTCACACAGGTACACAACATCATCAGTTACACCATCACTAAGCCAACATGAAATGCAACAAGTTAAAAATTCATCTGTCCAGTTCACCAACATGCAGGTCAAGACCCGCCCAGTTGCAGGTGAGGTTGCCGCTGTTTACACCATTGATGAAATCTCCATGGAACTTGTCGTCAAGCTTGCTAATAATCACCCCTTAGGGGTAGTGACAGTTGACAGTGGTAAGAAAGTTGGTGTGACTAATTCACAATGGAGAAGCTGGATTTTACAGATGACGACATTCCTTACACATCAGGTAGGGCTGGATTTAACCAATGGTATTTACATTGCATAATTATTCCTTTATCCACACATCCTACCATTCATCTTCCCACTAATCCATCCCTGCAAAATCCCAAAACTATTTATAGCTTTAGTTTCATTTCTTTCTCTTTGCACTAGAATGGCAGTATTATGGATGGTTTGATCTTATGGAAGCGTAATGCAGACAAACACTTTGAAGGTGTTGATGACTGCATGATCTGCTTCTCAGTCATTCATGTCTCCAACTACTCTCTCCCGAAACTCAGCTGCAAAACATGCAAGAAAAAATTCCATTCCATTTGCCTTTATCGGTGGTTCAACACAAGCAATAACTCCACTTGCCCGTTATGCAGGAATATATTTTGAGAATTGAATCAAAGATACAAATCTAGGTAATGTTTCCACTTGAAAATGAAACTAAATTTGTGACAATTGATGGCCAAATTCCCTAAAAAATTTAGATCCTAACATAGAGGAACTTAACTGCTGAGATAAAGTTAAATTATACCAAGCATATCTCATAACTTTTGCATGGAATATACTTTGAAATAGTGCAGAAATCTGTTGAATAATGGCATCTAGTAGCCACCTTCTATGACGTAAAAATTAAGTGTTTTGATGTGTTACGGAGATTTTCATTGCTGTGAGGTGCAGTACGTAGAGAACAAGAAAACATCTGAAGAGTATGGTACAATTTATTTCTTTTCTTCAGTACAGTATGATTCACATGAAAAAATACCAAAAATAATTTATACTTCAAATTAAACTCAATAAAATCCCTTGATAAGAGAGATACCTGTCACACAACACAATACCCATCACTGTACATTATTATTTAGTGTTACTCCAGTTGTTACACATTCATGTCACTCATAAATTGTCACAGATAATGCTGTCACACGCCACATTGTGGTGTTTCTTAGCACGTCACAGTCTCATATTCCAAGTCACACAATGCACATGTTACACATTCTACTTAGTATCACACAACAAAGCAACCCCCCTCAGAATCCAGTGATCAGGGTGTGACACAGTTTTGAGATTCAAACAGAAGATATATTCCAGATCAGTTCTCCTTGGTTTCTTGTATACTGGACACTCGTACAGCTTTGGATCTTTACCACCCGTAGTGTTGATGGCGTAAATGTGAACCACAGGTAGAGGAGTAAAGAGTACCTTAGGCTGTGGTTCTACAAGCCTACAGTTCCTTCTGTCCCATCCAGCACCGTCAAGGAAAAGTCCATAAACATACACACCCTCGGGTGGTGCTGATGAAATATCTTCCTTCATGTATTTAGTAACATCATTACTCAGTACAACAGAATCTAAAGCCCAGCCTTTGTGAGCACGGGTGATTTCTTGACGCATAGCAGTTAAGAATCCCTAAAAACAACAAGTTATTTAATACCATATATCTGTAATAAAGATAAGGACTAGGATGTATTGTGTTGTAGCATACTTGAGGATTAAAGAAGCCAGTCATCCAGAAGGTATTGGGTCTTCCCTCAAACAGCCAGGATGAGAACTGTGCATTACGTTCAATCAACTCGGTGAACCAGAAACCAAGTGTTGATGAATCCCAGGATATCTATGGGGAAAATCACAAAATGATATTAATAAGCATCAAATGCACAGATGAGAATGATCCATGAAGATTGTTAGCGATGGTGGTGGTGGTGGTGATGATAAAGACATTCTTAATGTCTTTACCTTTTTCCATAGTGCAGGTACTCTTGCATCAAAGATATTATCCAAAGCATCTTTCAAGTTTTCACTCATAATAATCGTCCCATCAATGGCCAGTTTAAGGTCATTGAGTGTCGTTCTTACAATGGTTATCACACGCTGCATTCGATCGATTTCTTGTCGCAAGAAGATATTCATTGATGTCAAAGCACCCATTTTCTGTAACCTTGATTTAATCTGAAAAACAGCACAGTAATCTCATGATTAATAAGTGACAGTTCCACACGTGATTCCAAATCAAAGTAACTATAGTTGACTAACCTCGTGCGGTAAGTAATCTGGAGGGAGTTTCTCAAGCATGTCGTTTGCCTGCTTGAAGACAATTGATTCCCTTGTCTCCCCTCCCCCACCAGAGCTGTCTTTGGGTTGGATGTTCATAATGGTGTCTAGAGTATCTATCGTAGTCTTTGTCTGGTATGTGATGTCTGCATTGGTGTGAAGACCAAAGACCTAAAAAAAAAAAAATGAAGTGCGCGATAAATAAAGGTTATTGTCATTCATAAAGACGTTATACTCGTATATTTTGCCTTTCTCGTGCAGCAGCTGCACCTTAGGATGATTTTAGATACGCAATTAGGACCTGTAACAAGACAGGCGTGGGAACATATTACGACACAATGCGCAATATTATACACTTGTTATTGTAGATGCGACAATTCTATGCACTTTTCATGGCCATTCGCGATAGTGTTATTGATGTTTCAAGACGTGCGCAAGTAATATATCTCATCAGCAATGCGCAAAAGTCCTGTGAACCACGTACGGCGTGCGCAACTATTCTGGACAAGTTTCTTGTATGAGCGTGCGTTGTGCATAATAGGGCGTGTAAACGTACAGCAGCTATGATATGTATTTTCATGACGCGCAATACTCCTTGGTATGTTTAGTGATAACCGTCACGTTCATCTCACCTCTGGAGTATCCACTGATGGCATCTCTTCAATTGCTCCTCTAAAGTCTGCAATCTGTGCGCACTTGGGTATAATGTAACCCTGATAGAACTTAAAGGTGTCCGAGAACATCATCTCGCCAAACCAAACTCTTGCGTAGGTATTCAGTAGACGCTTGTCAAAGTCATCCGTCACACGTCCTCCGTACTGGACTTCACCAATCATGTAATGTACAGTTGTCCAAGATACTCCCTGCAATGCAAACAAAGATGGTGAACTAAGGAAAGAGGAAGAGTAGCATGGCGGCATGGGTGGCGTAGCGGTAAAACGTTCGCCCCTCACCACTGTGGTCCAACAGTTCGGGTCACTGGTTCAAGCCCTGAGGATGCCACATGTGAATAGAGTTTGTTAGGTGTGTTGTTCTCTCCCTTGCCACGAGGGTTTTTCTCCAGGTTCTCCAGTTTTCCTCCGTAAAAATTCAACATTGAGAGTTAAGTGCCTTGTAATGTAGTGAGAAACGTGTGTGGACGTGGGGGATGCCATTGTATCCTTCTGGGCTTTGCCCGAAATGAAAAGATTTTGGTACGTGTCTTGAGGGGTGAAACGAAGAGAGAACTGTAATCAACGGTAACATTTGTATACAAAACTCCGCTGCAGTAACGAGGAGAGAGATCTTTTTAAAGATCAAAGTTTCCAACCTTTTTAATATCAATATCATCGAGATGGTTCTGTATGAATTGTACACTGGCCGTAAGATCAGCAGAGTTGAACTCGTATGGAATGTTCCAGCCAAGAGGGCCAAACTTTCTTCTCTCCTGTACGATGGTATGCAGGAAAGCTGTAGCATACAACATAGTCTTCCACTGTGGCATGTTAGTGATGTCGAGTTGATCCTGTGAAGTTAAGGAAAGTGTTAGCGTGAATGCGGCAACAACTGGTCACATAACGCAATGTCACGACGTCATTTCATGTCACGCCACAACACGAGTAACGTCACGTCACATTGTTTTTCACTACTACAAGTACCAGAATACAAAGCGCTCACTTGTCTATTATTGCTAGTTAACCCAAGCGCATTGTATTTCCAAGCCAATTGGAATGATCTCTAGCTCTAGTTATTCATGGTTCGTACCTGTGTGATTCCAGCATATGTTCTCTTCAGTCCTGCTTTGATACCTTGAGGCGGTTCGTTGGTAAATTTAATAGATGACTGCAGAAACGTGATGGGGAACTTTGGATGTACTTCTGTTGTTATCCACAGACGGAAATTTTCGTTTACTGTTTCTGTGGCGGTAACCTAGAAGAAACACAAAGAAAACCATTTCACACTCCTTTTCAATGTTATACTTCATATAGAGCCACATATCCTACCATTCACAGTTCAAAGCGCGCACCAGTGACGCGGAGTTAAGTGAGATACCTTTAATAAACGCAAGTTTTTTTGGAAAATTTTCATGTTTATGGTCTTTATTTTCTACTTTTCTTGAAGTAAAGAACTTTTTTTTCACATGCACGTCGATTATAGATCACACAGTCGCTCAAAAAATCTTCGACTATCTTATTGAAGTATTTTTGACGTAGCACGTCTAACCGTTTCAAGTAGCTCGTCCATGAAGCCCAGCCCCAAGTGACAATTCTGCAACAGAACCCAGCCTCCCTCATTCATGAACTGCGTGAGGAGCCTGCGTGCGTGTACTTCTTGTCCTTGACCCATGGAAATGTTACGACAGTCTGAAATAAGAACAAACCAACATCAGTCATATCTTGAATCTACAAATGTTTAGCGTTTAAAATCAATATCACAGCTTCAAATAACACCTAGCGCGATTCATAGATCATGTAATCACGCTGCGCTTCATCTACTCACCTGTCCTAAGCTTCTTAGCAAGAGCCTCGATAGACGCTGTGGGATCTGATCCCATAGACAGGAAACAAACCATGGGAGTTCTGCTATCACTCTCTTCCCACATGCCTTCAAGATTCAAGATCACTCCCTCGGCAAACTAAAAATGATTAAAAACAAATAGAAATGATCAACCGGTTGGGAGGTATGTCCTGCTTTCTGCTGGTACATTCCAGTAGTTTTAAACTGCATCGCTGTTTTTGCGCGTGTTATAAGAGAACCATACTTTACCTCTTTTCCAATGGATTCTGTGATATATCTCCTGGCCTGGTTCACTGTTCTATCTGGACACCACGACCTTATCAAGAGCAGTTTTCTAAAGGTGTCTAGTGATCCATGGTATCCATCTGGTATAGGTGCATCCTCTGGCGCATCACTATCAAACCAAGTCTTCCAAGCCTTATCATTGTGTGTTATCTAGAAAAAGAAAAGACTAAATCTCAGCACGTATTTGTTGGCAAACAGTGCGGTTCATTATCCACAGTAAATTGAGAGATCCTGGCGATTGTCGCAAACGAGCAGATTTTGTGTGATGTAATGGTTAATATTTTTGTTAGCAAACTTGCCTGTCCTAGGATAGAGGTAAACTGTGATAGTTTACTTAGTTCTACCAGATTTAGCCACGTTAAATCAAGAATCCATTTCTTGGGTTTTGGTTCCACAGCATTCAAATCAAGAGCAGCTCCACCTGTCAAGATTATCATGGATTAATTTAACGGTAATCACATTGGATTGCAGTTGTTTTGGTGGGTAGAGGGATGCGGTTTTGTTTCTGGTGTTGCTTGTCGCAAACGAGCAGATTTTGTGTGACTGTATAAACTAAGGTGTGTGGAAGCCTGCTCCGTGAACGTGTTGGTGCTATGTATGAGCAGTCTGAGTGATTTGAGCAGAGATATCACTCTATATGGTGAGCTGGCGTCAGTTCCGTACCAACCGTGTGCCGAGACTTTTGACAGAGATACATAGAATAGTTTCCATATGACTGTGAAAAAAGTAACGGTGCGGACGTACGGTGGCCGTGATGTTGTCGTGCCAAAGTAGTTTTTGGATGACATTGATCTCCCGCACTTCCATTGATTCTGTCGTCATTCCGTACCGTGATAGTGCCGCGTTTCGTCCGACGCTTCACAGTCATGAAAACTGCTCTAATCTACTCCACAGTAGTGATAGTAATACTAGTAATTATTTTTCACCTTTGATCAAGACTTGGAACTCTTCGTGTTTGATGCGTTTTTCCTGCAGATCAATCTTCAAGGCCAACAGCAGCGTGAACAAGAACTTGTGTTCCTCGTACAGCCCACGAGTGGTATACCTAAACACTTCGAAGGTCAGGTAATCGATGATGTTCTGAATACGTTTAGCTGGAATGGGAGATTTCTGTGATCTGGCCATGGAGATGTCGAACAGACCAAGGAACTGTCTGAGAGATGTCTGGTACATTACGTTGACGTAAGACATTTCCACAATCAAGAAGTAAAGAATGCTACCACGATTGGCCACTGGAAAACATAAAGACCATTATTCTCGTGAACGAGGTTTGGAGAACTTGCATTGAAAATATTAGGAAGTCTTCCTAACATGCGCGCACCGCGCCGTGCAAGCGGAAAGGAATAGAAGCGGGAGCACCTTTCTAAAGCTATCTTTCCCTCTGCCTCTATCATATAAGCAAACTTTGTCAAGAATTTGAAGTCAAGCAGATAAGGCAGTCATACAGGTTTGACTTTAAACTAGTTTTCGCAGACTAACCAGGTCTATATTCTTCACGAGCTGTATTAATCTTCAATTCTGTCTCAGCAGCAACAATAAGCTTCTCGCTAACTTCTTCTGAAGTCGCTTTAGTAGAACTCAGGACCTCAATAAGAGACTCGTCCTCCACTAGAGAGCCCTGGGTACTAGTCAGTCTGTATAATAGGTTGTCCTCCAGGTCCTGCATACGTCGCTTATTGGCTGTCACTTCCTCCATCAGTTTTGTTCTCTCCGCCTCCAGTTCCTATGGCAACATGAATGATAAGTAATTCATGATGGTCTACCTGTGTTAATTCAATGCGAGACGGACTGGGATCTTACCTGTTTCTCTGTTTGGATTACCCGTCCCAGGAGCTGATCTTCCAAGCCTTTCATTGTGACCGTGAAGTCAATGATAGAAGTCTTGGCACTAATCTCTGGTGTGTAGGAGGGGTTACCAAGCTTGGTTGTAATGTACAACCGGAAGCCATTCATGACGTCAACTTCTTTATCACCAACTTTGACCTAATATGAGAGCATTCAAATTAGAAAAGGTTATGACATCATAGGACGTTATTTGCGCATGCTCAAACCATGTCTTATTTACCTTGTATGTTTTCCCAGACTTGATAAAGTTTTTTTCCAACACATTATCCAACGCAGGGTCCAACTCCTCGCCCACGTCTTCTATGATCAGCGGTCTTCCCAATGAAAGAGAATCTTCTAGATGGTTGCGGAAGTACTTGTGGTTCAAGGATGTCACCTTAAAAATGGACGTATTTGTAAATATAGCTCCTTACATTATTATTGGACTTCCTGTGTCAGCTACTTACTTGGAGTTCATTTTGTGCTTCTTTGGATCTGATCCACGCCTTGCCTTGACCCTGAAACACGTGACATGTGACGTCAACATGAAATATCAATATCACCAGGACTAATGGCTTAATTTTACACGAGTAGGAAACTGGCAGCCAACCCGTATCCTAAACATTAGTCAATGCGCTGTCTCTCGAAAACAATAGCGAGACATTTAACAGTTTTTTTATGTAAGCTATGCCAAGTTTCCAACTCCTATGAAAATGTTATAGAAATAGTTGCATTCAAGTCATCGTACTGTGTTGAGTAAGTGGATGCACGATTAGTTCTCGCTTGACCCAGCCCACACTGCTCAGTAACAAACGCAAAGGATGATAGGAACACTCTAGGGAGTCCATCATCCTTAGAATCATTATTAGAATCAATTAATTATAATTATCATAATTATTATTATTATTTTGAATGTAATGTAAAAAAACTGGCCGCTTCACTACATCAACAAAAACACGTTCAACATTGTAAAAAAGCATTAACATTATAAATCACAACTCTGATCAACGTAAAAAGGTTTTTTTCTCGCTTCTCTAAATTAATCTGCGGTAAAAGTTAGTTACTAGTCCTTCTCTGAACAGAAAATCGAGGAAGACAAATTGTTAGAAACAAATATTAATGTATCAGAATCACCTGAACGAAAGATATTATTGTTAGTTGTACGAAAAAAAGTACGTTGAATAAAAGTTCGAAAGAAACCACGAAAATAGTTAGAGTGTCGCGAAATTGAATAGATGAAAAAAAGGATGAACGGGGAAAAATGAGAATATTTGTCATGAGTTGAAGGAATACTGTGATGTATTGACCTCCTTAGCTGTGATCCAAGACCTTGCTTGACCCTGATTGGTCGAGTGAAAAGATAGAAACACATGTTTAGTGATCAACAAACTAACCAAGAAATAATATCCATAAATAATACCTATATCGATAAACAGTTTGTTATTATTTGACGGAAGTATTATTTGCGTAAAATGGGAAAAACGATAACATGTTTTGCTAATACCAACACTTCAAAATGAACTGATATAAATCGGAATCGAGACGATATCATTGAATAGCTACACTGGCATGGACCAACTTATTAAATACCACACTCTACATCACAACTGCAGCAATAACATACGACACCAACTCGACAAGCGACACCAATTCAACATACGACACCAACTCGACAAGCGACATCGAACATGCCACACCAACTTCGGCATGCGACATCAACTCGACATGCGACAACAAATTCAAGTGCAACACCGACTCGACATGCCACACCGACTCGACATGCCACACCGACTCGACATGCCACACCGACTCGACATGCCACACCGACTCGACATGCCACACCGACTCGACATGCCACACTAATTCTTCGTTTTAAGTGACATTACTACTGACATCTTGGCGGCGAATCTTAAGCAAAAATATTTTCTTATATGACACATCAATTAACATGGTTGCCATGTCTTTGATACAACATGTTCTATTGATTGATATACCATACCTGAGGATCAATCAACAGAGGATATCGAGATGCCTTCGTAACGATGATACCATTCTGAATAGACAACTCATCGTTAGGCAGACCTTGAAGGTTCCACTCGCCGATGGTGGCAGCATCTGTTAACATGTTGGTCAAGTTGAGATCCTAAAACCAAGGTCTTAGTTAGTAGTCAATAACTTATGTGAGAAATCGTACCGCAATTATGGCGTGACATAACTGTGTCAGCGTGATATAATGTGACGCTGTCACTGTATTAACATATATTAACACAATAGACCTTTTTGGATTGGGCGTAAAGTTTATCCATTTCAGATCACGTGTCATTTCCTTGGGTTTTATTTCTTTGTTTCTCAGAAACGCTCAAGAAGATACATTAATATGTATGAACTTTAAACATGTATGAATCCTATTCCCAAGAGAATGACACGTGGTCTGAAATGGGTAAACATTACGCCCCAAACTAAAGAGGTCCATTGTTTGTGACATGTCATGTTACGACTGCGACAGCCATACTGGGTAAAAAAGAGAGGGTCTCATCACAATGTACCTCAGAGAAAGGAATCTTTGCCTTTCTCATCTCTTTCTTCCAGGTTTCTTGTAACAAGTTACGGAATTCTTGGTTGAATGGTCCAGAATAAGACAAGAACCCTGTGGCTAACAGCACATCACCAACAAGCCTGGAAAACGCAAGAACAATATTTTTAAATATCATTTCAATTTTTGTCTCACTGGTACTGTCATTCCCTTGAGTATCCCAACGCATCAATAGCTGTATACATAACTGTAGGAAAGGCTGGTTTACCTTTGGATTTGTTGATCAAATTTCTTGCTCTGTTCTGTCCAGCGCACCTTTTCTCCCCCCAGACCATCGATCAACGCTGTGGCATTGCACATTTTTCTGCGACACGCTTCAGCATCGTCTACCAGCGTCTGTTTGTCCTTCATTGCCTGGTCATATTTGGCCTGCACGAGATCCAATTCTTTCTGTTTTTCGTCAAGCTGTTCCTGTGCAAGATTGAGTTCTTTTGTGGCAGTTTGAAGACGGGCTTCTTGGATCACCAGATTTGCCTGGAGTTGAACAGAAAGATTAAACTTCATTATCATTCATTGATCCTTGGAACTTGATTGACGCTGGTTGGGCCTAAATATGCTAAAATACATATTAATCATCCTAACTACTACTAATTACCAACACTATCACCATCATCACCATCACCACCATCACCACCATCACCACCACCACCATCACCACCACCACCACCACCACCACCATCACCACCACCACCACCACCACCGTCACCGTCACCACCACCGTCACCGTCACCGTCACCGTCACCACCACCACCACCGTCACCACCACCACCACCGTCACCACCACCACCACCGTCACCACCACCACCACCGTCACCACCACCACCGTCACCACCACCACCACCATCACCATCACCACCACCGTCATCATTATCACCATCATGGTCGTCGTCGTCGTCATCATCATCATCATCATCACCATTGTCGTCA
>JAAAQI020128579.1:0-10182 GCA_011800005.2 Stichodactyla mertensii | reverse complement strand
CACCACCACCGTCATCATTATCACCATCATGGTCGTCGTCGTCGTCATCATCATCATCATCATCACCATTGTCGTCATCATCACTGTTCCCATCCCAACACGAGAAAAATCTTACCTTAAGCGGAAGAACTTCTTTATTAACACCATAAAATGTTGCCATCGCTTTTGTCCAGGAAGCCAGGCCTGCTACGTCACCACATACTTTCTTAGCGTTCTCCAGATTGTAATCCTCCATATTAAGATAAGGTTCTAACAACTCTACCGTCTCTTCATTTATAGTATCCTATTGATGAAAACAAGATGAGATGACCTATCACATTGCTTGACTTTGAGTAAGAGGATGTGAAAATCAGATCCCAGTGCGTGGACACTCTCAATCATGTCCGTCTGGCTTACCTTAGGGAAAGTTAGCAACATATTCAAGAATCCTCCTGAACTCATGAGCTTGAGTGACTCTCCCCACGATGGTTTAGCACAAGGTCTTTCAGGATCTGGGGTAACAGTGTCAACACGTTTTGCGAAGAGAAGCAAGACACAATCCATGATTCTCATGATCAGATGTGGTGGTTTGGCTAGTTTACGGACTGTTGAGATGTGAGCGGGTTTAATGGTTTGTAAGGCTGCTTCTGCTTCTTCTAATGCTGGTTTGGCTGCAGCTAGCTTATCCTCAGCAACAGCTTTGTCAACCTGAAGAATTCGATAATAAAATCTTTATCCAAGAAACATCTTTTCTGACAAGTTGACGGTTAATTATTAAGCAGAAAAATAGTGACAAAATAAGAAATGCAGAGCTAACAACAACAACGACAACACTGACAACTACAACAGCAGCAACAGCATCATTGACAACTTAATCTTAATTCAAGGACTTTAAAACACCCCAGATGCTTTTGTTTTCCTATCAAATTATATCAACTATCTAGAAAAGGTTTCTCTTGCCTTCGAAAACCTAAAAACCTTTCAAGAAAGAACACACAATTCGTAATTCGATTCTTACATTAATGTCGTCCACAATGGCTTGTGCTTTGTCTTTTACTTTTTGTACTTGACTCTTAACCTTCTCGGCAGCAGTAGCACTGACTGTTACCTCTTGCAGTACAACATCTGCTTTCTTTGATGCAACTGCCAACTCCTTTTCCTTGACAACGAGTTCTTCTGATAACTTAGCAACAGATTCACTGGCTTCAATGAGCTTAGCTAATCCAGTATTCATCCTGGATGCTAACAAACCAATTCCTTCGTGTTGCTGTGCGTAGATTTGTTTGTAGCCTTCGATAAAAGATAGATAAGACTTGGGAGTCACGTGAGTCTGGCGACGGAAACGCTCGAAGTATTGGACGCAAGATTCTGCTACGATGTCCTGAAAAATAAAACGAGACGGTTCATTTATTTCGTGAATAATTTTCCCACAAAAATGGCAGTATGTATACGAAGAGCCTCGACTTGTGTATGTGTGCGTGCACGCGAAGATCGTAACAGACTTAAGCGCAAAATCCCTGAACGATAAGTATTCTCTGACTGATTCAGAGATTGTCAGCAAGAATATCTTGTGCGTCCTTTGAACTCTGCGCAACGCATAATAAACCACACCAAATAACCTTTGCCTTGACGCAACATTCTCTTTCACTTCAAACAATGTGCACAATGTCAATAGGGTCTATACCTGGAATATACCCATTGTATTAACCATGGCAGTTTTCACTTCTGGTTTACAAACAACTTCAAAAGCGGACAGAAAGTGAGATGCTACTGCAATCAGCGCATCTTTTGGCCATCGGCTAAACCAGTCCATGGTACAGCCAGTAATCAAACCAGGGAACTTCAGCGACCTGTTCCTAAACTTCTCGCCGACAGGAGAAAAGCACAAGACGACATGGAGATTGTTCTTGACTCTTGTGATGAAGTAGTCATAGAGGTTTTCGTTGGTTGGCGGTCTGCGTGGATATTCTTTCTTCATGACAGAAACTAGATCTCCTGTGATCTCGTCGATTTCATCTCGTGCGAATAAGTTCGATACCTACAAGAAATGGTTAATAGTATCAGATGGGAAGTATGGGTGGTGTGTTCTGTTAATGCGCTGCCTCCCACCGCTGTGGTCGCGTGTTCAATCCCTGGACCTAGAGTTGTTTGTTGGTTCTCTCCTGTGCTTCGAGGGTTTTTCTCCGGTACTCCGATTTTCCTCCCTCCACAAAAATCACTGTCCAATCTGCGAGCGTCTTATTTTTACAGCATAAGTCCATTAATCTATCCAATCAGAGCGAATGTGCTATTTGCTCGATTTCTTAACTGTCGACCATTCTCACCTCTCCTGAAGCCAGCACATTGTTCATGTATTCCAAGAAAGCCTCGTCTTTGATTTCATTATCTGTAAAGATAAACGTAATTCCTTTGCCCTGGTGTCCTGCTGTTCTGTACAGAATCTTCAGATCATCCATCAGATTACCGGTGTTGTATGACCTTAAGACACACAAGAAACAAAGATCACTATCACCATGAACGCTACCAAACATTCACTAAACCATGGCGCCGAATACACACGATGAACCCTCAGGGGCCCGTGCGCACGATGCAACAATGCGCACAAACATTTCTGCTGCGCCAAAAGTACATGACCAGCTCAAATCTTCGTACCTCTAGAGTAAATTTCATATGACTTGAAAACGTCGAGTTCCGACGTGCCAGCGTGTTATCGCGCGCACTGTGATTGATTTAACGGATGTCATCATTTCTGTACCGTTACTGTGTAATAAGATCGTCAGATCTAATGCACCTGCAGGAATGATTTGTCCTCTAATAGCTCACTATACCTGGTAAGGGTTATCTGGAATATTTTATAACCAGCAATAAAAGAAGCAAGACGAGTCAAGCTTTGTTTTCCTGACCCACCAACACCGACCAGGAGAGCGTTACCACGGGGAGTGCTGATAATGCGTGACACTTTGACCAAGTGAGTCATGGCGTCCTAAAAGAACGAATCAGTAACAAAACACTTTAATATGGATTGTCATGGATTGCATGACATGTCTGTACTAACGCGCAAAAAGGTGCCAAGGTCACGCTACTAACGTTACGCAATATTTGCCCAAAACAGTAGACCAAATCGGCTAACGCATTGCTATGTACGTTTCTACCCAAGTCAAAACCTCTGGGAATAAGAACGTTTTTTCTATACCTTGAAGAAGACAAGATCCATACGAGCACCACGGATCGACTCGTTATACATCTCAACAAATGACTTTAATCTGTCACTCAAACTCTCAAAGCTCTCGATGGGTTCGTAGACTTTCGGTGCTTCGAATTCAGTATCCTCGGGCTCATCACCTGATTAACCGATAAGAGCGAAGTTACAAAGATGATCGCGTGGTTTGAAATGGGGACAATCTTTTCCCGTGATCCATAATGCCCTGTGCAGTGACGGAAAAGTAGAAAGTATGGAAACTAAAGTGCGATAATGATCATTATCCCTTTCTGCTAGGCACCCAAAACAGAAAGCATTCTGGGTCACGTGGGGCAAGGTTTTGCATGCATCATGGGATAGAAGGAAGTATTGCATGCAATATGATACAAGATAGGAGTTTACCACGTGTACCACCCGATTTATTTGGTTTCTTTTTATCTTGTTTTTGATTCTGTTGTTGGTGTTGTTGTTCGTCTTTAGTTTTTGGTGGTTTTTCTTGAGAATCGAAGAGGACTGAACAGTGAAATGAAAGAAAAAAGAGAAGGAAAAAAGACAAGAAAGCAGTGCAGATTAAGAGATCAAAAGAGCACGGTTCGTTAATGGGAAATGGAGTAATGGGAAATAGATTAATGGTAAGTGGAGTAATGGAAAGTGGAGTAATGGGAAATGGATTAATGGGAAATGGATTAATGGGAAAGGGATTAGTTAGTGTTTAGTGGTGCAAAAAGAATTCAAACTTACAGGGTTAAAAAGGAAAGTTCGTTTACGTTCGTCTTAAATTATAATTGCCCAAATATTTTACGTCCTATCTTTCCCCTTGGCTTTGTTTGTTCCTCGTTTCCCATCTACTTGTTTCTACTTCCCTACGTTTTCCCATCTATCCTTCCATCCTTTCATCCATCCGTACCTCTCCTCCACCCAAACACAGCCCACACATCTATTAACAACAGCTAGTCGTACTGACCGGTTGGTTCAGGCGCATCCCTCAAGAAATCCACAAAATAAGGTTCAGCATCCACTAGAGCCATAGCTTCACTACCAAAATCTTCCTCCAAGACATTCTTTAGAGCCTTTTCGAACCAGTCTTTGTCAGGTTGATTAGTAAATCTATCAGCGATGACGCGCGTGCATTCGTGTTTCCATAGATTCAACATGATCTTCTTGTCTGTCAGGATTTCTGACGTAACGTTCAGCATTCCCTGCAGAGAGAAATTGAAGAAATGTCAACACTCATGCGTTTATTGAAGTATAATACCTGGCGTGCGCGTATATTGAGGTACAAACCCAGCGCGCAGGTCTATGGATACACGCGGAAAGTTGATAAGTACGAGAGAAAGGTAAGAGTCGCACGAAGCGAAGCCGTAACGCTGTTGTAAGAGAAACATTTTCAATAAGGAAGGCTTAAGGAAAGGAAAGTTTTCCTAAAACTTTTAGACACAGTAGAAATTCGAAGTTTTCTGTACTCTTATCCTTGGAAGAAAATCTCATGAAGCCTATGCAGTATTGTAACGAAAGCGCACACTTACCTGCCAGATTCTGCTCAAATCTCTCAGATTAAAGATGTAATGAAACTTGGCTGGTGTTGGCAACATTTTGACCTTGACCTTCTGCCACAGAACCCTAGTACTCTTGACCAGCGGTTCAACTAATTGTCTAATCTCATCAGTGAATCCGCGTTCTTTGTTGAAGTAGCCGTTACCAATAGTGGTGAAGATCTTATCGATGGAGGTATTGGACGGTAAAGTACAGTTGAAGACAGTAAACTGACGTTTTAGACGGCTGGGGATGTCATTCCTGCCACCGCCTGGTTGAATCATTGCAGCGATGAACTGGATATCTACAATGTTGGTGAACTCTCCTGGTTTGTCTAGACTGTAGAATCCTCTCATTTCCATCAACTGACGCACTATCTCATTAGTGATCTGTAAAAACACACGAAAACAAAGGTACAACTTACAAAGTCACGTGATGCTGCTGTGACATTACTCGTCGGCCAATCAAAAGCCACGTTATTAGTAACATCCGACACCAGAAACCATTTGACAGTAGGTCGAATGTTTACCATCAAATTAACCAAATCATCCAATCATATGTTGTAGATTCCTATGAGCTAGAAACTATGGTAACGTGACATTTAAATGGCTTCCGCTTTCGACCAATCATAGAACGAGAAAAAAATCCAACTAAATTAACTAAATATTGTAGGGAAAAAGTGCTTGTATCATGTCAAGAGTGATTATTATGGTATATCCACCTGATCTCCCCATTCATTAATGATTGGCATGTTGACGTCATCGATGAATGTCGTCATCTTTTTCCCAGCAGGCGGTCCGTATGTCGTGCCCATTCTCTTGTCAACGTAGCTCTCGATGGTACGCTGCGGGACGAACCAATCAAAGTCAAGAAAAACTTTAACAATTGGTATCTGATTGGTTCTCATTCGTGAGATATTGAATAACATACCACGATACTGCGTCATCAGTCTTCATAATTTTGCTAGATTTACTTTACTGATGATTATGGTGTTCGTAGTGGTTAGTATGATAAAAGTGATGATACATACATACATACATACATACATACATAAACTTTATTTCACCTCGAATTTCTAGAGTAGCCATATAGTGGCTAATATCTTCGAGCAGAAGATATTAGCCATGATGATTGCGGTGGTTGCTATGTTGGTTTCTGTGATGGTGAGTGTGGTTGCTATGGTGATGGTTGCTATAGTGATAGATGTAGCATTACCTGGAACATGTTAGGTGTGGTAGCAGACGAGAAGTTCATCGCTTTAATAAGATGTTGTTCAGGATCATACTTATTGCAGTAACCCTTGACCATGACAGTCTTTGCTGTTCCTTGTTCACCGATCAGTAGCACAGCCTTTTAAAAGAAAATATATATAATAACTTGAGAATGTGGGACGACAAGACAAGCACAACATGCAGAGAAAAGACTACTACCTTTCCTTGTTTGGCGATGGTGTTAATGAGATAGTCAGTCCTGACATTATCCACGTTAGGCACCAGGATAGAAGAGTACTCTGGGATACTGTCTGCTGGATAATCATAGATCTCAACCTAAGAAACAATGACATAAAAAGTTATAAAAATGCATGGAATATAACAGCAAAATTCGTGTCAACATAACTGTAATCATGACTGTGATCCTGCATCTGACGTGTGTGAAAATTTGTAAACACAAAGCGCGAGCAAGCTTGAAGTGAAGCTACTTACTCTGTTGGACCAGTGTTCCCACTCGCCTTCCTCATTGACCAGATACTCAAAGAACGTATCATTGCCTTGAGCAGGAGGCCACAATAATGAGAAATTACCCTTTAGAAAATCTTCCATCTGAGAGCAAGAAAAACAAAACAAAATAAATACTTAGAAAACAATTCCTTCTTGATAGTGATGGCGATTATGTTGATGGCGAGGACAATGAAAACGAAGATGATTTACGAGGCTGTGGTAAATAAATCCTTAAAATAGCCGGGTAAAGAGATTGAAAAAAGGCAGACTAACCTTCTTTCTGTCAGCGAGCTCGAGTAGAGCACCAATACTCCACATGATGGAGAAGATGAATAGTTTTTCCAGATGTTTGGCATCAGCAGGTTTCGAAGCGTCTTCTCCTGGTATCAACCCTTGTAGAATATTAGCCGCTTGCACGATGTAGTTGCATTCCAACAGCTAGAAAAAAATAACATTCAATAATTAACGATTCTGAAAACCTTTCTGCAGAGTAGGAATGGTGTGCGCGCGTCAGGATACTGGTCCATTAATGATGTGCGCAATGAACGAATTCTACTCACTTCCATCTTGGCTGAAGTGTTGACCACCGTGAAATTACGAAGATCGTCAAACACTTGTTCAAAAAGTGGGAAGAGGGTTTCTCCTTCGTTGGGTGGCCGAGTGTTGAGCCAGCCCTGCAGAAGAAAAAAATGAATAAGTTTAAAACTAGCACGGGAATCCGTCGTCTGTACCCAGCCCAACCCTTCACATAACTTTTATTAAGGATAACAAGACATACTTTTAGAATGGGCCTCCAATCCAAGGCAGACGAGCTCATGTACACCATGCCGTTTCTGAAAAAAAAAACGAAAATACATAAATAACAAAATAAAGTGAAGCCAAAGATGCTTTCACTTCAATAAAGGAAATTGAATAATCAATTTCTCATTTGCACGCGAACATCTTTCAATCTCCACTCCCCATTACCTTGATACGGTGGCTGGCGATGCGTTATCAATATTATGGGGCTCAAAAACCACTTTACAGTTCGGTGCCATAGGGATACGGTCCCCATTAGCCAGTGTTAATGTTTTGTTGTCATCTAACACGCTGTTCAAGTTCTCAATCCAGATAGCGTCCACGGGTCCATCGAGAACAATCCATATATGGTCAGTCTTCTTGGCGCGAAGTGTTTTTCTCCAGAGCGTTGAGAATATTCCATCTGTCCAATCATTGGTTGCCACGTCAAGACGACCAAACATCTGAGGGGCCGTGATAGCCTGGGAACGAGACAGCAATCACGTGATATATTCAGGATACAAAAAGCATTAAGAGTAATCAAGTTAAAAGGCAGCCAAATATGTACATGTAAGTGAGGCTGCTAGCTCTTATTTTATACTTAACTTTATTCAGTTGTCATAATGGTTTTTATAGAATTACTGGTGTTATTTAATTACCTTGGGGTTCATCCTGAATTCCTTGTGTGGTTCTCCGCACATCGTCATAGCTTTGCACAGGATATTAATACATTTAGTCTTGCCTGCTCCACTCGGTCCCAGTGCCATCATACCGTGCCGTACCCTCTGTGTTTCGTACAGCTACAAAACAAACACAAACTGTATTATCACCAAGTACAATATGGCTCGTGTGCAAGACTTTTTGCTAGTTGGCACCAACAAGGCGATGATGATATCACAGGGTCAAGGCGCAAGATGCATTATGAGAATATGTCTCACCTGAATGAGTTTGAGTGTCCAAGGTGGATGGTTGATGAGTTTAGCTTCTTCAACGCATTCAGCGATAGCTTGTTCGATGTCAGGGTATCCTGCCTTGTCAAGCTGAATTCCTGGGAACAAGTCGTCGATGAGACTCAAAAAGAGAGGCTCGTCTTCGTCTACAAGTTTGCTGAGGTTCATGTCACGTAATACTCTCATCACGATACGATCTTCGCTGTCCTAAACAACAAAACGATTGATATCACGCAACACACTTCAAAAAAACCTGCATCCATTGTTTTAGTAAGGAAAGCGTGACCTATCAAGTTACGCAATATTACCTCAGGATTGGCTCTCTTGGCAGCTCCCAGTGTACGCAGTACAGACAGAATATTACGAAGACCAAAGTCATAATGAACCTGCAACCAAAGAACGATGGTCAAATATGATTAAGGTCAATACCAGAATTATTGCACTAATGATACCTCCCTTTATCTCTCCCTCTCCTCCATTTTGTTTCACTCCACCTGTCTCTTTTCCCATCCACTTTTCTACCCATCTTTTTCTTCTCTTCCATTTTTTTCTTTCCCATTCCCTTCTTCTCATCTTTTTCCTTCCTCTACCTGCTTGGTGAGCTGTTCCTCGCACAGTTTATAGAGAGTGTAAAACTTGGCAGAGAGAATGATATTCCTGATGAAACCACAAGCAGCAAGTTTGACACGGATGATAATCTGTCGATCAGGCACCATCATGGCTACTGTACGGAACATGATCTTCAGGTTCTCTGGAAGCTCCTGGCGACCAGCGTAGCCTGGGTTCTACAAAAAGACAAACAATCATGTGATCATTGGAAGCCTCGATTTCATGACGAAACTTGGAAATCCTTCAGTCCCGCCACCAACATGAAAACTGATAAATTATATATCATGTAAGTGTTTACCATGGTCAAGAAGATACCAAACTCTGGATTCATGTCAACCACATCACCATCGGTGAAGACGAACTGGGGCTTTCTTTCTTTCTTTCCTGTAAGAACTACAGAAATCTGCTGCGCGGCCACAGACAACACAGGAAGCTCAATACGGTTGAACTCATCAAAGCATCCCCAGCTACCTGATTGGGCCAGGCCTTTAAAGATACGTCCAAGACCACGGTAATCCATCTGATCAGAGCAGTTGAACACTACTACGTATTTGCCAAGAGCTTTGCCCATGTCTTTGGTCGTCTCAGTTTTGCCTGTGCCTGCTGGGCCAGCGGGTGCTCCACCCATTGCCATGCCCAATGCTTGTGATAGGGTAATGTAACATCTATCAAATACAACACGAAAAGTAAAGTAAAACGCGACAAGGATCAGAAATTTACCTTACAAGGTTCGCACTACTATAAGATAAAATTCCAGGGTGTTTTCCAGGAGTTTTCCAGGGTATAAATATAAAACTTCCAGGGTCCTTAACTTTAAAATTTCATGTCAGACAATTCAACGATTTTTATATTTCTAATATTTAGCTTAATACTAATAGAAAATTCAAGGACTTTTCCAGGAGTTTTTGTCAAAAATTAAAATTTTCCAGGAATTCCAGGGGCAGTGCGAACCCTGACCTTATTAAGTTATACATACCTGTCAGTTAAAGGCGTGATTACTAATCGATCTGTACACCCAAGGAATTCATCTTGGTAAATGAAGTCAACATCTGTAATCGACACGATACAGTTGTCCGTTTCTTCTCGCCAGTAGAAGCGAGATTGTTTTAGCCACTCAAAATCTGTGGGTGATTTGATATTCTTCCTGACCAACTCATCGAAGATGTCTCTCTGATGCACGTGGATGGTAATCAAGGTCTCGTACTTGACTCGTTCGAATTTAGTCAGTTCTCTTGTCGTCATCTCGATCAACTCGTTCAGAATATCAAGGAAGTATTGGTTACGTTGAGCCATGATCTGAAATCATATAGAACAAGTTTTACCATCCTCACCATTACTATCATCACCATCATCACCATCACCACCACCATTATCCATCATCATCACAATTCTCATCATCGTCATCACCCCACATCAT